>SNQJ01S0025871.1:101294-115226 GCA_010110895.2 Picea sitchensis
GAGTCTGCCTTTTTTTTTTTAATGTGAAATTTATGTGTTCGAAAGCGATAGTTTCTGCGGGCCGACCGTCCATTTCACAGGACGCTCTTCGGAGTCATTTTGACCGTTGATGCAGCGCCCTCTGCTTCGCTACCCTCAACACGCGGATGCTTCTTGTCAGACAACTGTAAAGGCCCGTCGATTTCGCAAGATGACCGTCGGACACATTTTGATCGTTGATGCAGCGCTCTCTGCTTCGTAACCCTTAACATGGATGCTCCTTGTCATACACCTGTAAAGGCCCGTCGAATTTACAAGATGACCCTTGGAGTCATTTTGATCGTTGATGCAGCGCTCACTGCTTCGCAACCCTCAACACGCAGATGCTTCTTGTCAGACAACTGCAAAGGCTTGTCGATTTTACAAGATGACTTTTAGAGTTTTTATTTTTAATTGCAAAGGCTTGTCGATTTTACAAGAAGATGACCCTTTTTTTAAAATGGTTGAACCAGTGTTTTTTTTTTACTTTATTGAACAATATTTTATCAAGTTCATTTATAAAGGGAGTTTTTTAATGGTAAAAAACTGAGTCAATACATTGTAGGTATTGGGGGATGTGAGTATCTGATGGTTATTAAGATAGGCGTCCATTCTATTGGAATGGATGGTTTAATCCATCTTTTAATTAGAAATTCCAATCTTATGGCCAATAATTCAAGATGCTGGCATATTCTTAATCTTACACTCAAATCAATGCATGAAATTTAATCTTCATAACTTCTTTACACTTATAAATGCATCCTTTTACTTGTTTACTTTTTCACATTTACTTTTTAAGATTAAAAAATTACATAAACAAATTTAAATATTTCTATTTTTTATTACCTTTTCTTTTCTTTTCTTTTTTTCTTATAGATGCCTACTTCCTTTTCACCATTACTTGATTAGTGGAATATTTCGGATTTGAAGCTTCCCATGGCAGCCGTCAATTGAGAGAGATGTGCAAGCGTTTCGTATTTCAGGTTTCAAAATATTGCTGAAATATGTCGGATTTGAAGTTTTCCATGGCCATGGTTTCAATTGTGAGAGAGATGCGCAAGCGTTTTTTATTTTACACGTTTCAAAATATTACTGTAGTGTGTGGATGGAGGCTTTGTCTACTATAAGGCTAGTTATATTATTAGGTCTAAAGGTGTACATTTAATATGTTTTTAGTACTTAATCAGTTTTGTATGGACAGGATTAAATATTGTTGGAATATTCTTAGTCGTCCCAATAAATCAATGGTTGTGATTTCAACCACTAACTTTTTCACTATTATAAAAACATAACATCCGTTTACATGTTTATTTTTTTACTTTTACTTAATCATATTTAAAATTTACTAGGATGGCTAGCTAATTGCCACCTCTAAATCTATAATGGCTAACTAATTGCCACCTCTAAATAATTAACGTATCCACATCCACACATCCACTTACTGAAGCCCTCTTTGTCATTTACCTTTTAATTTTTAACAAATTCATAATGTAAATATTTCACTTACTTTTTAATTTTTATCAAATTCATAATGTAAATCTTTCACGTGTAATGAAGAATGCGAAGCGTGTTTGGGAATGGATGAAGAATGCGAAGCGTGTTTGGTAATGGAGAATGCGAAGGGTTGTAATACAGAATGCAAGGCTTCCACAAATTCGTAATGTAAATCCTTCATGTGTTAATGGAGAATGTGAAGGTGCTTGGCAATGGAGAATGAGAGGCGTTGTAATGCAGAATACAAGGCGTCCAGCCATTTTATTGTGATCGTACATTCCAAAGCAAATTGGTTCTCGGAAACAATAAGACTTTTTCGATAAATTCATTGATTGATATTTTCTCTGTATTATTTCCATCGTATTGGTATTTGTAAATTGTTTTCATGCGCTTAGTTCAAATGGCTAATCGTCTTCTGATCAGGGAAATGCAATCTACTTCAGAACAATCAAGATATCCATGATTGGACATCATTATGATACGAGTTTTCTTTATCAAGCATCGCACTAAAGTGGTTGGAAAAATTGTAATATGTGACAAGGGAGGTGGAGATGGAAGCTTCCTGGCTGGAGGAAAGGGCGTCCTCGGGATATTCAACACTCCTTGTGACACCTCGTATTCTTCCACCATTTCTTCATTCTGGATACAAAGACAGAAAAATCAAGCAGATGAACTCAGAGCCTACATGAATTCCACCAGGTAAAAGATGATAGTCTTTTCTTTGTTTATATCTGGAGGGGATTGCGGGAGAAGTAGATTAATCTACTTGGTATAGCTATACAGATTTGAACGGGTCATTAATAATCGGCGAGCACACAGCCTTAGTATATAGATTTATGATAATTTATGGAAGTAAATTCTTTTTTACATTTAAATTTTTAATTTAATTAATTAACATTGATACATACACATGTATTGCAGTCATATGCAGGAGGTTAGGTTAGGTTAGGTTTTTTACTGTGTAATTTGAATAATTTGTTTTAAGCTGGACCATTAAAGTAATAATTTCGATGGACTTATTCATACATTGAGGTACAGTTGCAACTATACTAAAAAGTTATACCCAGAACGAATTGAGCTGTAGCTGCTTCATTTTACTCACGAGGACTAAGTCCAATCACTGAAAGTTTTCTCAAGGTAAGCTTTGATAGTTACTATAAAAGTCCAGAAATGCCTACGCTGATTAGGGTTTGTAGGACTTTAATCAAATTATTTATTGATGCTAGGGTTAGAGTTAGGATTAGAGTTTGTAGGACTTTAACCAAATTAAATTAAATAATAGAATTTGTAGGACTATAATCAAATTAAATTAAATAATATTAGGGTTAGTATTAAATAAGATATAAATAGTTTTAGAACTTTCTATCTAATGCAAAATGCACAGCCCTATCCAATTACTAATGCAAAGGGTTCTGCGGTTATTTAATGTCCAAAGCTTGATTATTTGGGCGTTCACCAGCCACAAGTGACTTGTGGCTGTGCTAGTGTATACATATATTTTCTCTACCCAAGCCTATATTATGTATACATATATCTTCTCTACCCAAACCCTAAACTCTAACCCTAAGCTTGTACCTCTGCCTAGCCCTAATCTTCCATAGTTCAATTTTTTTGTTTAAATAGTTTTAATTAAGGTTTAATGCTTTAGTTTTAATTAATGTTTGTAATTTTTCATAGTTCTTTGGGTTTTAGATTCATTCTTAGTCATTATCATAATGCACTCATTATCAGAGTCCACAGGGTTCTCGATTTAGCTCAAAAGTATTTGGGCACCTCGTTACACTATGAATGGATCCATTATTTTTCGTGGGATCAGAAGTCTATTCTATTATGTGGGATCTCAAATACAATGCAAAAAACAATTATCATGGGTTTCGCTATATGTAATTTCATTTATTTATGATTTTTTAAGATCTGTCTCAGTCCAGATCAACTCAATGGATTGAGATCAATGTTTGTTTTCTCTGCAATTCAGTAATATAAAATGTAACTAGCATTTTGCAAATGCATTGTTCTTGATGGGGGACATGTGTGGAGGGTAAGGTTATAAACACTTCTGTAGAATTAAATATTTGTGTAAAAAGGTGCTTAATTCGACAAATAAAATGTTGTGTTAAAGCAAGAAGTTTTAGAGTATTGAATATGAGTAAATGGTAAATTTAAATTATATTAAAGACTTATTATATTTAGACTTTGTTATAGACATTGATTAGGGTGGGGTGGAAAGAAGATTTTAGATCAAAACAACTTGCTCAGTCGTGCCTTTCCGTCATATTTAACACTATACGGTTCAACTTCATCTGGACATGGAGAATCAATAAACAAAATGGGGTGCATGCCGAGGTTTTACAGTTTCGCCAAAAAAGGGAATGATTATCTGAGAGCACGATTCATTCTCTCTCATTATCGCGCATAGTGTTCTGAGAGTGCGAGTTTTTATAATGCATAGGGTTCTTGAATCATTCACCCTCATTATTATCATTATCATAATACGTTGGTTCTGAACTAATCTACTAATCTCAAATGTGTCATTTTGGACTAATCCACTAATCCCAAACGTATTTGGGCACATGGTTTCGAAGCAATCATGATCATTGCACCAGTTAATTGATACGTTCTTTACGTTTCTGCAGTTGGTGGGCATTAGGTTGAATCGAAATAGAGTAGTTATCCGTAGAAGTGGTGGATTATCATGGATCTCATCATCATTGCCCTAATACAATAGTTTTGCATTTTGTTTTTAAGAGACCAAACAAAAGTCCCTTTGTGACGCAACACCCCTACCTTCTGCACGACCTCCCGGTCTAAGGATCATTCTTAGTCTTACCTTTGAGTCTGAATGACTCTTTGGTTCCCCGCAGGAATCTTCAACACACAAGTGTTTATCCACAGGTCTTCCCTAGGAGCTAAGTGCCAAATCTCATCCACGTGACCAGCTGACGTGACCACACTCTTCACCCGAATGATTTATCGGGTTTTGCGACTTCTCAAACCTAGTATGAGTCCCTGACTCCTTCCGTCCCCCAAACCTCGAAAGGATAACAGGTCCTTTGATTCCTCCCTTGAATTTCTTGACGTGACCTTCAAGTGCGACCTGGGGCCAAATCTTCTCGCAATTTGGGATTTCATGTACCGGCGATTTGTAATGCAACAACACCTTTCACCGATAGCCGAAATCACGATGATTCCTCATCACAATCAACGGCTCTGAGCTTCTCGTGATCTGATGGTCCTGATTCTATCGGGACTTCACGAATCGAGAGTTCATAACTCTCGACTCCGAGTCACAACGTCCTCCACGCATCGACTTTCGAAACGACGAATTCAAACACGTGATCAACGACCCTCGTTGATCTGGATCCAACGACCACTATCCCTCGTGAGCTTACGAGTGTTGAAAGACACTCAGCCTTAATCTCCACGTTGGTCTGCAAGATCCAACGGTCCATGGAACTTCGTCGATTCTCCCTCTGAGAATTTCAACTGTCCGTTCAGACTTCTCAAGGAATCTTTCTCAAATACCTTGGTGTCTTTCCTTATGAACTTTTCTTCTGTGAGGTGAATTCATAACTCGCCCTTCCTTTAAACTTCTTCCAAGTCCCTGTCCTTCCTGAGCTTTATTCTGCTACAAACTCAAAGATTTCTAAAGGATTTTTGCACGCACTCCTTGCGGCATTCACAAATAACTTCTGGTTATTTGACCCTTCAACTCTGTGCACTCCTTGCAACAACAGTTCTTCAATATTCTCCTTGATTGGGTGAGTCCAAGACTTAAACAAGCCTGCGCACACCTTGCACGGCTCTTTCCTATACCTGCACTCTTCCTGGTATAAGAACAACAGTAAAGAACAACAGTATCCCTCTTGAGATTTTCTGAGTTAAAACTCAGAACTTCGTCAACGTACTCCTTGCGAACTCTCAGTGCACTCCTTGCAAGATTTCTCAGGAAGGGAAACAATTGAAACTTATACTTCTCTTCTCATAGAATTCATACATTCAATCATGAAATCACGAGAATATACACACATAGCATTGAAAATACATGCATGACAGAGAATATAAACAAACTGTAAACATACCATTTAAAGATGTAAACGAAATGCATAAAAACACCATGAAATTGGATCAAAACTTCTTTATATTAATCCAAGTGCATCTGCACATGGGTTCAATAGCAACATCTATCTGATTATAAGATTTTTACAGCCTCTTTCTTCTGCTCTCCTATTCTCTTGCTCCACAGCTTACAATTGAGAATAATTCTCTACAATATATACCTACGAGGGAGCTTTCTAGAGTTTTCCCTCTTACAGCTCTAGCTATCTAATCGAAATTAAAGCTACCTACTTTACATTCATTACAATTAAATGCCTCCATATCTGATAGATGAGAGAAACGCTCAAGATCTATTTACAATCTCCAAAACGTAAATGCAAATACATTCTTTCAGATATTTCATTAATGATTTATCCTTTGAAATTCAAAATGTTCTCAAAACATGCACTGGTGCAATTCCAGTTGTCCTTCACCTTTGCACTTGTTTTGTTGGCTCGCTTACGAGTCTCCTGCATCATACTCCCTTGGCTGAAAAATTCATGCACTCATGTTCATGAGCTCTTGCACCGTCTATCCATGTTTCTCGATCTCCGCTTCACTTTCCCAAGTGGCATCCTCGATCGAGTGTCCCTTCTATTTTTTCAAATACTCAAAATATTCCTTTCTTCAGGTCTTCTTTCCAACTCTCTGGTCAATTATCTTTTCCATCTGCGACTTTTTAGCTACAGGTAGTTTTTTAACCTATTGGATTACTTTCTGGTTCTTTTCTTCCACTTCATCTCGTCTGTAAGGATACAGATCTGCTATGTTGAATATGGGTGATATTCCTACCCCATTTGGAAATTCTATTTCATAAGCATTGGCCTCAAATTTGCTCAAAATATTACATGACCCTATCTTCTTCATCTTCATCTTATTATACATTCCCCTTGGGAACCTTTATTTTCTCAGGTGAGCTAATACCAAATATCCTACTTCAAACTGAAGTGCTCTTCTGGGTTGATCTTCCCTACGCTTGTATTCCTGGTTGGAATTCTTTAGACGCTACTTAATCTTTCCATGAAGCTCTTGCGTCTCTACTACAAAATCTTCTACTCCAACACTTCTGAATTCACTTTGTTCTAAGTCCCTTAACTCTGATACTCCCCTTGGTTGCATTTCATACATTATCTGGAATGGGCTATGTCCTGTGCTTCTATTAGGTGAATCATTATATGCAAATTCCACTTGTGGAAGAATCTGATCCCACTAATTGTGATGTTCAGCTACTAAGCTCCTCAATAAATCTCCCAAACTTTGGTTCACTACCTAGGTCTGTCCATCCATTTGAGGGTGATATGTTGATCTAAAAGACAATTCTCTTCGCAACATATTCCATAGTGTCCTCAAAAAATGACCAACAATTTTGGTATCTTGATCTGAAACAATACTCTTGGGTAAGCCATGAAGTCTAACAACTTCCTTGAAAAACAATTTTGCAATGTGAGTTGCATCACTCGTTTTCTTACATGGAATGAAATGTGCCATTTTTGAAAATTTATCGACTACCACGAATATGGAGTCACAACCCCTCTGTGTCCTTGGAAATCCTAACACAAAATCCATGCTTACTATATCCCACAGCCTCTCTGGTACTGGCAATGGTTGCTACAATCTTGTATTCTGTCTTTTCCCTTTCACGTGTTGGCAAATTCTGCACTTGCTCACAAATTTCTTGACATTTGTCCTCATCCCTGACCAATAGTATAAGTTGGTCAGTTGTGAAAACGTTTTGTCATGGCCGAAATGTCTAGCCAATCCCCCATGATGTTTTTCCTTCAGAATATTCTCTCTCATGGAACTCTTCGGAATACACAACTGATTTCCCTTGAATAACATTCCATCATAAATCAAATACTCGATCCATTGGTTTCTATCACAGAGAACTGGATTCTCGCATGCTTCATAAGCGTATTTAAAATATGGATCATCTTTGTACATATCCTTAAGGCTATCAAAACCTAAGGTCTTCACACAAAACTCCTACAAAATCAGACATTTCCTGCTCAAAGCATCAACAACCTTGTTAGCAGTTCCAGAATCCAGAAATGTGCTTTATAACAAAAGTGAAGTTCTGCATATATTCAACCCATTGCACATGTTTCTGGTTCAATTTCTCTGGTCGAGTTATGAATTGTAAAGCAGAGTTGTCGCTATACAATACAAACTCTTTCGGAATCAAGTAGTGCCTCCATTTCTTTAGTGCTTGTATGATTGCATACAATTATTTATCATATGTGGAATATTTCACTTTGGCATCGTTCAAATTCTCACTGAAGTATGCAATCGGTCTATTTTCTTGACTCAAGACTTCTCCAATCGCAAATCCACTTGCGTCACACCTGACTTGGAATGTTTTACTGAAATCTGGCAAAACCAAAACCAGTTGTCGAGTTATTTTCTCCTTCAACAACTTAAAACTTTTATGTGCTTCCTTTGTCCAATGAAGATATTTATGTCTTTTCTTGACTATGTCCATCATTGATGCACTAATCCGACTAAAATTCTTGATGAACTTCCTGTAAAAACTAGCCAATCCATGGAAGCTTCTAACTTCAGAGATACTCTTTGGTGATGGCCATTCTCTGATTGCTTTTAATTTCTCAGGATCCATCTTCAACTCGTTTGAAGATATCACGAACCCCAAATAAATGAGTTATTTCTTCATGAAAGATGACTTCTTCAAATTTATCAACAACTTCTCTTACTGCAATCTCCTCATTACTAGAGTTAAATGCCTCAAGTGTTCTTCCTCAGTCTTACTGAAGATTAGTATATCATCAAGATACGCCAAATGGCATGAAAAGCCATTCATACAGTCCTTCATTCGTTTTGAATGTTGTCTTCCATTCATCACCTTCTCTCATTTGAATCTGATGATATCCGATTTTCAAATCAGTTTTTGAAGAAACCTTTGCTCCACTTAAGCAATCCATCGAGTCATCCATTCTCGGTAAAGAAAATCTATACCTAATGGTGATTTTGTTTATATCTCTTGAGTCAGTACACATTCTCCATCCACCATCCTTTTTTGGACGTAACACTGTTGGTACAGCGCATGGACTCAAGCTTTCCCTAATCAACCCTTTATCCATCAAATACTGGACTTGCTTCTTAACCTCTTCATTCTCCTACGGTGTCAATCTGTACGCTTCTTTTTTTGGTAAACTCACTCCAAGTATAAGTTCAATGTGATGGCTTATACTCGTAATGGGTGGAAATGAACAAGGTAATTCATCCACCACTATATCAGTGAAAGTATCTACCAGTTCCTGAATTTCCTCAGGTAGATAATCTATCTTGGTATTGGTTAAGATGACTCTGGGTTTTCTCACTATAGAAAACTACATGTCTTCTTCTTTCTTGACTTCATCAAGAAGTTTCTTCCCACTCATGAGAAGTATAACATTTCTTTTTTCTTCTTTCACCTTTTTACCTTCAGTTGGCAGCAACATGTGCGTTCTACCATTCTTCTCCAAGGTGTAAGTGTTCTTTCTCCCATCATGAACACCATTTCTGTCATATTGCCACGGTATACCCAACAAAAGATGATAGACATCCATAGGTATAACATCACATAAAATTTCATCTCCATAACCCCCTATATTAAATTCAACTAAACATTGTTTAGTGACAGTTACCTGATGTCCTTTTTGCAACCACGAGACTCTGTATGGGCTTGGATGTGAAACTATCTCCAATTCCATCTTTTCCACCATTTCTGTGGATACTAGAGTATCTGTGCTTCCACTGTCCACTATCACCTTCCATACCCTATCCTTGGTCTTTCAAGCAGTTTTAAACAAACTGTTTCTTTGGACGGGATTTTCTATCTCCTTCTCCGACTTTAAGAGAATTTTCCTCATCATTAAGGATCTTCCACCTTCTGCATATTTTGCCTCAACATTTCACCTTTGCACTTCTGAAATGTGAGCTTTGCCTCCTCCATATCTTTTTCTGTCAGGACATTTATAAGATTTATGTCCGACCTTTCCATAAACACAACACTTTATCTCACCTTCTTTTCCTCTTCCTCTTCCTCTGGCTCGAGGAAAAGTGTTTCCATCAACATATTTCCTTCCTTGTGAACTTCCTCCTCTTTCTGGGTGAGTATGGGGTTTCTTTTCTTCCTCCTTAGGCTTACGTACTCTGTCTTGAGAAATTGCTTTGCCTCTTCTCTGAATTCTACCTCTGTCTATTTGACTTTGTTTTCGAGCCAATTTCTCTTCATCCTTCAGATAAATCTGATAAGCATCTTCCACATTTCTAATCGTCATCATGCTCATCTCGTCCTGAATTTCATATCTCAGATCATTCATATATCTGGCGACCTTCTCATCATCACTTTCACGATGACCTGCTCTGATGTTTATCCTATAGAACTCCTTAGTGTATTCTTTCACTGCCATTCCTTTCTGTCTCAAATTCTGCATTCTTCAAAACAGATTAATCTAGTAGTCCCTGGGTATAAACTTGGCTTTCATCTTTGCAACCATTCTATCCCAGCTTTTAATTATTTTCTTTCCTTTGCAACGCCTGTCAGCCTGTACTTCATCCCACCACAATGTTGCATGCCTTTTAAGTCTAGTGATAGCATGTTTGACTTTCTTATCCTCTTAGATATCTTCATAGTAGAAGTATTTGTCGAGAGCTCTAAACCAATCTAGTATCTCCTCAACATCTAAGTTACCTTCGTACATCGGCATATCCATCTTTTCTATGGAACCTACTCTTTCAACAACTCTGAATAGATGTTCTTCTGCAACATCTTCAACTGCAACTTCTTCTTCAGCTCTGGCCTCATTTTCACTTTCATCCTCATTGACATCTCCAGGTGCAGTTGTCCTCCTGTGTGTTGTCTCCATGGCATATAACTGAGCACAAAGTTATCTCATTTCCCTTTCCACAACTGGATCAGGCATTGGTCTATCATGGCGTCTTCTGGGCGACATTGTTTAAATTTGTTCCTCGTAGAATTTGAATCACAACTTGCCTTATGTCCTATCCTTCTTACAGAAAATAAAGATTTATGTTAAGCTAGGCTCTGACACCACATGACTTAGCACCCCTACCTCAACAGGTTTTGCATGACCTCCTGGTTTAAGGATCATTCTTAGTCTTCCCTTTGAGTTTGAATGACTCTTTGATTCCCTGCAGGAATATTCAACACACAACTGTTTAATCATAGGTCCTTCTTATGAGCTATGCCTGTGCAAACAAGCATTAAGCACCAACTCTCATCCACGTGACCATTTGACGTGACCACACTCTTCACCTGAATTATTTATCGGGTTTTGCAACTTCACAAACCTAGTATGAGTCCCTAACTCCTTCCGTCCCCGAAACCCCGTTAGGCTAATGGGTCCTTTGATTCCTCCCTTGACTTTCTTGAGATGACCTTCACTTGCAACCTCGGGCCAAATCTTTCGGCAATTTGGGATTTCACGTACCGACAATTTGTAATGAAACAACACCTTTCACCAATAGGCGAAATCACGATGATTCCTCGTCATGATCGACGACTCTGAGCTTCCCGTGATTTGGCTGTCCTGATTCTATCGAGACTTCGCGAATCGGGAGTTCACAACTCTCGACTCCAAGTCATAATGTCCTCCATGCCCCAACTTTCGAAATGAAGAATTCAAACACGTGATCAACGACCCTCGTTGATCCGGATCCAACGGTCACTATCCATCCTGATCTTACGAGTGTTGAGAGACACTCATCTTTAATCCCCATTGGTCTACAAGATTCAATGGTCTACGGAAATTCGTTGATTCTCCCTCTGAGAATTTCAACCGTTCGTTTAGACTTCTCAAGGACTCTTTCTCAAATACCCTGGCATCTTTCCTTATGAACTTTGCTTTTGTGAGGCAAATTTAGACCTCGTGCTTCCTTTGAACTTCTTCCAAGTCCCTGTCCTTCCTGAGCTTTTTTCTACTACAAACTCAATGATTTATAAAAGATTCTTGCATCCACTCCTTGTGACATTCGCAAATAACTTCTGGTTATTTGACCCTTCAACTCTGTGCACTCCTTGCAACAACAGTTCTTTAATATTCTCCTTGATTGTGTGATTCCAAGACTTAAACCATCCTGCGCACACCTTGCATGGCTATGTGCTACACGTGCACTCTTCCTGGTATAAGAACAATGGTATCCCTCCTGAGATTTTCTGAGATAAAACTCTGAACTTCATCAACGCACTCCTTGCGGACTCTCACTGCACTCCTTGCAGGATTTCTCAGGAAGGGAAACAATTGAAACTTATACTTCTCTTCTCACAAACTTCATACATTCAATCATGAAATCATGAGCATATATGCACATAGCATTGAAAATACATGCATGACAGAGAATATAAACAAACTGTAAACATACCATTTAAAGATGTAAACATAATGCATAAAAACACCATGAAATTGGATCAAATCTTCTTTATATTAATCCAAGTGCATATGCACATGGGTTCGATAGCAACAATTATCTGCTTATAAGATTTTTATAGTCTCTATTCTTCTTCTCTCCTATTCTCTTGCTCTACAGCTTACAATTGAGAATAATTCTCTACAATACATACCTATGAGGGAGTTTTCTAGAGTTTTCCCTCTTACAGCTCTAGCTATCTAATCAGAATTAAAGCTACTTACTTTACATTCATTACAATTAAATGCTTCCATATCCGACAGATGAGAGCAATGCTCAAACTCTGTTTACAATCTCCAAAACATAAATGCAAATACATCCTTCCAGATATTTCATTAATGCTTTATCTTTTGAAATTCAAAATGTTCTCAAAATGTGCTTGCTTTGTTGGTTCACTTATTATGTTCCCGCATCACTTTGGTTGTCAATTTACTTTAAGCATGACAAGGGTTTATTTAAATCCTTTTTGTTTAAATCTGTATAATTTATATTTTAAAAAACATTTAATAGATATGATATGCAAAATAAAATATGTTTAATTTAATTAATTAAATATGACAATTTAGAATATAATATCTTTAATTTAAATAATTATCAAAATATCTTTATCATATAATTTAATATTATGAAATTATTATGTAATTTATAAAATATAATATGTTTAATTTAATTAATTAAAATTATGTAATTTATAAAATATGACATGTTTAATTTAATTAATTAAATAATGTAATGAAGAATAATTTAGAATACAATATGTTAAATTTAAGTAATTATGATAATATCTTAATATTATGAGATTATCCTATAATTTAATATTATGGATTATTAAGTAATTAAAAAAATATGATATGTTTAATTTAATTAATTAAATACTACAATAATATAATATGGTTCATTTAAATAATTATGATAATATTTTAATATTTTGGGATTATCA
The DNA here is from genome assembly GCA_010110895.2 of Picea sitchensis. Lineage (NCBI taxonomy): Eukaryota > Viridiplantae > Streptophyta > Pinopsida > Pinales > Pinaceae > Picea > Picea sitchensis. Next base: position 114,268 of record SNQJ01S0025871.1, read on the forward strand.
TGTAATGTGAGCCACATCATTAGAAAAACTTTTCAATTTTCTTTTCATTGGGTACCTATTTGACTTTAATGTTTATCCTTGAGTTATTATGATATGCATGTCGTTTAATTTTATATTATGTTTGTTGTTATGGTATGCATGTCGTTTAATTTTATATTATGTTTGTTGTTATTGATGGTGTTTTAAATATTATATTTAATGATTTAATATCCCAAATCAATATCTTCTATGTGAACTGTGAATTACGGTTAGGATAATATGTAAATTTATTTTTATTTTACATATATTTTTATTTTACATATTATAAAATTTATATATTAAAGTAATGATATTTTTCAATTTTATATATTTAAATAATAATAATTCTATATAGTTATATTTATATGATTTTTTTATTTTTGTTTACATTATATTATTTTTATATTAGTTATAACTTATGTTTTTCAATTTTATATATTTAAATAATAATAATTCTATATAGTTATATTTATATGATTTTTTTATTTTTGTTTACATTATATTATTTTTATATTAGTTATAACTTATGAATAATGTATTTAAAGATTTGAATTCTCTTAACCTCTAGTTACATGTAAGTGATATAATATTTTTTGAGACTTCATCTTTCTTAATTTAATGTTAAGATGAATATTAAGTGGTGTTATTTGTTTTAAAAGTTAAAATTAATCATTAAATTTTATTTTATTTTTATTATTAATATAATATAGTCTGAGTGGACTTAATGGTTAAGAAAATATATTTCATCTTAAGAGATCACAAGTTCAAATCTAGAAAAGAACTATATTTTACATTATTAATAATACTATATTGTAGTCTATTACAATAAAAGACAATTATTATAGTAACATTAATAATATCTTTAATAAAATATTATAATTTTCAAAATAAATATAATAAATATTTTACATTTAAAATTTTTATCTAAAATCCAATACACT
>SNQJ01S0025872.1:8765-19590 GCA_010110895.2 Picea sitchensis
ACTCGAGAGGCACTTTTATCTCTTCCAACCTATTCCAAAGGTTTTTCCTAGGAACCATGTCAAAAGCTTTTCTAAAGTCAACAAAACAACAAAAAATATTGGTTTTAGTATTGCAGAACTCCTCTACAATGATCCTAAAGGTATCAATATGGTACACAGTTGAATGATATATCCTAAACCCGGCCTGGCCTTTATCTCTTTTACTGTGACTTTCTAGCCAAATGCTTTAGGCTTTAGCAATACTTTGCGGGAAAAATCCTCGTTGCGATTTTTATCGTCAACAAACTGGCAACTCCATAGGGAATTTTTTTTTCAACAGATTTAAAACTCAAAACTCATGGTTTCGTAGACCAAGAACAATAGGTGAAGAAGATATCACCAGGAAGATTATGCAACAGGGGGAAGTGAGCGGATTTAATGGAAAAATGACCTGGAATTTGGGAATAACTCATGAAAAATGTTAAGTATGAGGGGGTTTACCACTATGTGCATAATCATTCAACCAAAATATTCTCTTTTACTTCAAGGAGAAAAATTATGGGCTTGCTCTTTTAAATTCTCAAAATGGATGAAGAAATGGAAAGCAAAAGCAGGGGATAACCAATTTCTTTAAAAGACATCAGTGAAAGTAGATAGAAAATTCAAGTGCTCTCAGGGGGATATCGTAATAGCTATGTAAGCTTGATTGTTATTGACTAACAACATCTTTCAGGAGTGTCACCATGGTAGAGCTGATCCAACAACTCAACCAAAATCCTCTACAGGACAAAAAAGCAATAAAAATCATAACAAAATTAAAATTGCAAAATTTAAAATAGCAAGAAATAAAATGACAGAATTGTAAAAGAAGCAGGAAATCATTAAAAGAAGAAAGCATAAATCATCCTATTGTAAGAAGGAATGAAAAACAGTGAAAAAAATGAAAGCAGAGCTAGACTACTAAATTACAGAAAATCCAAACAACATTAGAACTTTTCAAGTTGGTCCCACGTAATTCTTCAAGTAAGAACCGTTAGTGTTGTAGGAGAAAAAATGCTCCTGTAAATATTTTAAAATGTAAGACTCAATATCTAAGACAAGAGAAATTTTGAAGGGACCTAAGAAAAACACTTGAAATTCTGAGGTAATTAACAACCCTTTGACGTATATATTTAGATCATCAAGATATATATGAATACTGATCAATTATTCAAGAGTTATATGCACAAGTTTTTAAAAAGTGGTACCTACATAAGATAATCCAGAAGTTATACTTTGATAATTCAAGGTACCAAGATCAGTGATAAAGGTGGTTTTATACTTATCTACCTCTTTTACCTTGATTTGATGGGGAAAAAAACAAGTGAGGGCATCATTTGCGACTTGCTGCAAAATCATTTCTATGTTAGGGAGAGGAGAAAAATCATCCATGACAACCCACTTAACTTCGCAAAAATCAACTTAAAATCCTATGCGTTCAATGACTTTCTTGACAAGAACCAAATTTGAAGACCGTTCAGAATACTTGATTGGAGGGATGATACCGACCTTCAATATTTTTCCCAATCCTTTTCAAATAGTTGCTTCCAGTACAGGAGTGATAGGTCTTTGTTCTTGCCTAACTGGTTTTATGACTTCCTTGATGAGGATGGCATGCTGTATAAGACCAGGATCAAAACCACGAAGATCTTTATAAGACCAAGGAAAAACATCTTGAAATTCACCAATTAGCTTTGCAAACTTCATTTCCTCTTCATCAGAACATTGGGCACCTATTTTAACATTCTTTGGAGCCTCGGGTGTCCCAATGCTCAAGGAGATGGTTTCACCCACCTTCTTTTCCGACTCTTCTTCTTTTTGTTTTTATTTATTGCCTACATCACTCAATGAAAACGAACTCTCAAGAGGAGTCAAGCCCTTAGGAATCTTGTCATATTTCATAGATATAATTTCCTTGGGCTTAAGAGGTTCATTTTGAATGAAAGCACAAATGCTCTCATTGTTAGGGAAAACCTGTCGAGATTGTATATTGTCAGGAATATGCAGATGATATAGAGATTGAAAAGTACAATCAAGTATGTGAGGAAAAAGTTGTTGATTAGTAGAAACTGCAAAGACAGCTAACCGATCAGCCATTGAATTCAATTTCCTCTTAACATGAGTGACGTTGAAAGACAATAGGTTGGAGATAAGTGATGAAATAGTTTGGGTATATTGTTTCATCAGCTTGTTGCTAGGAGAGTATATCTTACGTACAAGGTTCACAACAAGTTCAGAATCTCCAAAAACTGAAAGGTGACCACAACCAAGATAATATGCGTTTTCAATGCCTAATAATAAATCTTTGAAATCAACGACATTGTTCATACAAGCGAACTCAAAACTGTAAGACAAGTTATGAATTTTCCCTACAGGTGAAATCAAGATAATGCTAGCTCCATTACCTTCATTAGAGCATGAACCATCAAAATGCATATGCCACATATCATCATCTAAATCGATTTGTTCCAAGGGAATATTATCCTCCTCAACAAAGATGGAGTACACTCTTAGGTCCTCTTCAATATAGTTTACATTAGGTTGTGGGACACTCTCTATGTAAGGTGAAATCCTTCCCTCTCTAAGGACTATAATGTTTTTACCATTCCAAGGAACGAATAAATGTGCTCCATCGAGTGAGAGGTATCCACCTATTAAAGCTTGCCAATCTCTTCCCAAGATGATTGAGTAATTTCTTACTGACATATCGATTACCTGAATACTAAGGGTCATCCTTATTTCAAGGTGTGCACACAAAACTAAGGTCACACCCTTAATCTCGCCTATGGTCGTTTGTTGTAGATTGTTATAGGAGAGCATGCTTCTGGCGTTTTGATTTGTACAAGACAAGGCTAGCTCTTCCATAATAATCTTCGACATCACACTTGGGCCCGAACCACCTTCGATGAGGCAACAATGGACGATCTTATCCATAATCTTTACAGAAATACAAAAAGGGGGATTTTTTACAGGGTATCTAAATTTATGTACACCTAATTTATTTACAAACGAATCCTCTTTAGAGAGGTTGGATACAACGAAAGCTGTTCCTTCCATGAATTGTTTTAGATGCATCTGTTATTCAGGGATGACAACCATGTCCAGAAGGGTTGCATCTGCTTTGATGTTGGCTAACTGATTCAATATATTGTACTTGGAAGAGGGGAGAGGGGAAGTTGTTCCTTGACTGTCATGAACTTTAGGAACCTGAACAATAGCAACAGTTGAGGATGAGCTTGAGCTAGAAGAATTGCGGGGAGGGTCAAATTTTCCTTTGGGAGCATAATCTTTGTTCCTAGTATTGATGATCATGACATCTTCTGGCTCTGCAAAATCTAGGACAACGATGGTAATTTATGGTCTTTTACCAAAGATATTTTCTCTGGCGCTCTTCCTTACCTCACATGTGGCTTCCTCGTGGTGTTCCTCGCAGAAGTTACACCAACTTCAAGGCAAGATAGCTTTAGGCTGAAAATGATTTTCAATCAGATTTCTAAAGGGGGGTGCAGAAGAGGATGAAGCTCTAGGGGTGAGAGGGGAGATAGTTCCCTTTCGCTTATATGCTATATACGATTATTCATATCTTGTAATAGTTGTAAAAGGGAATACATGTCTGTCTGTTTAACCAATTCTCCCTGTGGAAGACCTGTTATTTCAAGCTATTCTTCATACTCTAAACAAGTATGTAGAGCAGAACCAAGATTATCAATGAATTTTTCTTCAAACCTATGACGGTAGGGGGAAGGTAATGCATTATAGTAATGCATGAAAGTGGATTGGTTTTGAGGTCGAATGAGTTTAGGGATTTGATTGTATAACTTAGTGAACCACAAGTTGAAGGACATGATGGTCTCATCATCCTTATAAGCGATGTTATTTTATTATTGTAACTTCTGAGATGGGCTTTTAGATTTACCATAGGTGGACCTGAACCAATATATTAACTCCTCCCAAGTAGAAATAATCTTAGGGGGGAGGCTAAAGAAATTGGCCGCAACCTTTCCTTCCAAGGAATTAACAAATAAGCACATGCAAGTATCGTTGTCATTGGCTCCTATGTTGTGACAAGCATTAGAAAATTCCACTAGGTGTTCATTTGTAGAGACATTGTTATTTCCCAAAAACCCGGGAATATGTTCTTTGAATTTAGGAAGTGGATGAGTAGCAGGTGCTAGGTTAAGAGGAGATGACACATGCCACGGTGTAGTTGTGATGTCTTCTTCGAACAGAAAAAGACCATACTTTTTAATGACTTTGGTGGGATTTGTGGTAGATTGAACAGGAATATGGTGGCTATATAAGATACCAATCACTGACGAAGATGAAGACTGAGAGGATGAAGCACTTCTAGTGCCACCAGAGCCACCACTAGATGCCATCTTGTGGATGATAAGTGAGGGATAAAAAGATGAACTTGAGGAATTAGACAAAGTTCTCCTTAGATCACTTAGTTGGGTAGATAACACAACGTTCCTTCTTCCTATTTCAGCAATAGGATTAATTTCGGGTGATAAGCCTCTTCTTCTTCTAGAAACATGAGAGTCTAAGGACACGAAAGAAAGGCCAAAACTGAAGGAACAAGAATGTTACTACTGATTTCTAGGTTGTCTACGTCTAGCTCCCTAATGTTCTTGGGAACTAATATCTCGCTCAATTTCTGCCCATGAATGATTAATCTCAGCATGGGTATTGGCAGTGTCTAAAATGGTGTTAAACATATTCAAAGAAATGCTGGTCTGATATTGAAAACTGGGCTCAATATTGGGCTTCCTTGTAACAGGAACAATCATTAAGAAATAAAACAGTCAAAGAATCAATATAAAAAAAAGATGTATTGATTCTAATCAAGCATAAAAATTAACCAGAGAGATATTGAAGATCTCCCTAGTATGGTCACCAAATAAATGTTGAGAAGAAGATATGAAATGATCTTACTCAAGCATTTTTAGATTCTTCTTGGCTAAATAAAAATAGACGAGAATGTCACCCTATGTTTATAGCCATCAAAATTAATATTCCAACTCACAAGTATTTATTACAAGTGCTTAGGCTAGTCCTTTATAAATAAAAGCTTGCTGGGAAATTCACTATTTATATGATTTTCTGAATATAATAGTTGCTGAAATAAATATAGAGATAGAAGTAAAGACACCAAGTCAATAATCAAGACAGATGAGACATAAAGCAATCCTTTATTTCATTCCAATTCATCAAAGAGTCATTCTCTTTACAAAATTTCGTGAAGAAGTTTTGGACCAAAGTCAAACTTAGACATCCCCAATGAAACATAAAAAAGGACCTCTGGAAGAAAATAAAAAACTGAACTCTAAAAGCTGGATCAAATTTCCATAGATTGCTTCCCACTCGACTCTGCACAATAGCCTTTGTCAGTCATGAAAACTAATTCACAAACAAACAAGTCTACACAGAATATCAAAGATAGATCAACACCTCTGAAAAACAAGTGTCTGAATGATGTAATTCAACCCTGAATCTTGCAGTCTACAATAAGACCCTGCTATCATAAAAAATAATTAGGCTTATGATCAATTAAGGACTGAATGAAAACTGAACTATCTCAACATAAATTCAAAGAGAAAACCGTAGTATGCTTCTCCTTCTATTCTCCCCTTGTTCCCTCCTTTCCTTTTGCCTTTAAGAAAATTAGAATTAATTGAAGTAGTTGAACTACTTCATTAGTTAAGTTAAAAAAAAACTCAACCAACTTTTTAGTTAGGGGGAAAAATAATAAGTCATAATAAGGGTTTTAAATAAATAATAACTAGTAGGTGGGATCCCTTGTGACTCCCCTTTAGCTCTTAACAATCATAACATAACTAGTCAATTAAAAAAAACATCCCTCCTTGTGACTCCCATCATCACATTCATGTTTGACAATTTATCTCATTGATATTTGAAATTATTTCCAAAAATGTATTACTCATATATCCAAAAACAACATGCTGTCCAAAAATTCTGAAGTCAACTGTTATCAACAATAAATAAAATAAAATTTAAAATCCATATTTTGCACTCTGAGATGCAATATTTCCCTTATTGATGCTGTCATCTTTTGATCTCTCTGAATTTTCCTTTGGATGTGCTGATCCTTTAGGCCTAATATCACTGATCACATGAGAAAAATCGTCCCTCAAATGCATCCGGGAGGACACAGATTTATTAGACCCATTGGAGAGTGAGGAAGGGGCAACAATGGCTTTTCCTTTGTCAGGGGCATGGTGGGTCTCGATTTTCAACCTTTTTCTAGCATGGGAGGACTAGAATGGTGAGTGGACAGGGGTAGCTTGGACAATTTGATTGATAGGAGGGGGAGCAGGTAAAGACAAATTGGGCCAGCCACGATGTTGGGAGACTGCTGGGTGGAAAATCTCTTGCCATCCGTCATTTTCGGGAACCTCAGGTTGCAATGAGACATGAGGGGGCACGAGAATACCAAGGGTTTGTGGAGCTTGGAAGGGAGTCCTTTCAGGCCTAGGTTGGACCATTCCATGCCCAATCCAATTGAAAAATCCAGCCTGAAATAGTTGGCCTAACTCTTGTGCGTCAATATCAAAGTGAGTGGAGAATCTAGGCCTTCTAGGGCCCCTGTTACAATTACCTTTTCCTCGGTTACCTCTGCCATGGTTACCTTGGCTGAAAAAGATCATTCTTGCATGCATGATTGATTAACACATATTTTTTTTTAACAACCATACATGAGAACTCCTTAAAAATATGAAATAAATTTTGGCTCAACAACATATCAGACTCATGCAATCCAATCCATACAAATTGCTTAACTGTTGTCAATGAGCAGGGGGTTAAAAAAAGGTTCTGGGATATGCGAGGGGTTTGTATTGAGCGAAAAATGTTAAAATGAGGGGGAAAATAATCATGGTTACTTCTCATAGACAACACACAATCAACTATAATGTAAACCATGGAACATGCCACTGTAATCCATTCAAGAAACTGCGATTTCAAACTGATACAATACAAAATTCTCTTAACTGTAATTAAATTTTAGGAACAGGGAGTGAAAAATGGATATAGGAAGGTGAGGGGATTGTAATTAGCGAAAAGTGAAATAATTGTAGGGAAAGAGAGTGGATATTGTTCATAAAATTAATTAAGTAATCCATAAAACCATTCTATATCAAACACAAAATATCTAACATCAACCAAATGATCACTATGATTAATTAAAAAACTACTGTGTATAATTCAATCAATTCTGGGTATTAACTTGCTCACTGTTCACAATCAAATCCTTAACACAGTGTCGCCAAAACAAGACCATATGCCTTCCACAAAAACCTATAGAAGAGTTATGTTACTTCTCATTTGTCCACTTAATGTTTTAAAACAATTCTCAAACGAACACACAGTCACTTAATTCCAATCTGTTCAACATCAAAACTTCAACCACTTTCCATGCATTATTCCCTTAATCAAACACAGAAACAAAATCATGCCTGATTTTATTTCTTGATTCCATTTAACAACTAAATTGTAATGATACCATACTTTCACAGAACCTGTGCCTATCTCTGCTACGATGCATGATATTTATCAAACATACACAGTGGACAATCAACCACAATCACCAATACTTCAATTTACAATAATCCCGACTTGCCATTTAAACACATAGTAACAACAATCACCATTTTAATTTATATGATATTATGGGATACACATACCATTCAAAAAAACACAAAAGCATTTATGTGACTATTCATGTCTAATTACTCTGAATCTAAACACCAAAGGATGTTGAGCTACCAATCCAATACAAGGAGGCAACAACAGTATGCCCAATCCCATTTCTCAAATCGATCAAATTGCAAAAAAACCATACTATTTAAAAACCCTTTCCCATTTCTATTGGTGCAATCAAACAATATCCATAAACATATGCAGTGGAAAACCAAGCTACGACTATCACGATTTTTAAATTGCAATACTCCCGATTGGAAATTAAAACACACAGTAGCAACAACCACCATTTCAACTTAAACATGTTCTAGAAAACCCACACATACCAACGCATCACACACAAAACATTGACATGCCTTAATAAGCTATAAGCTAATGCTGGGTTAAGAGTCCAATTGTTACAACATAAGAGACAAAGACTGTGTATCCAATCCATTTCTCAAATCAACCAGTTAACCATGCTGAGCTATCGACCTGACTGTTATAATAAACAATACAGTGACTAAATACCAATAACCAAAACCACTGTCAACAAGCCAACAATCAACCACTGTCGACAATACACCATCAAATCATAACAGTCAACAATATACCCGATAGGATATAATGTGTTCCATTTATAAAAAACTGGGCTTTTAGTAATCAAGGGTTCTCTCTGTGGACTAACACAGGGAGACTGGATTCGACCCCCCAACAACGGGTGAGAACCTACGAGACCATACACAGGGCATACCACCAATAACTTCGCAGACAGGGTGATAGTTCACGAGATAGGAGAGACTATGAACATAAGAGAAAATGCTTCATTTTGGTCCTGTAATAACACCGAGAACACGCAGGGTATAACCCTCATGATTTTCCCAATCAACCCAAAGAATGCTGAGATAAATCAAAGACAAGAAATAGAAATCAACCTTAAGAAATCCCCTTGGCATAATAGCCATCATAACCCATTGCGCAAACATCAGTAGCCTGAACGAACCCATACCCAGGTGAAACGATATGTAGTGACACAAGGTGGTTCAAACCCAACAACCCCATAACAACAAAATGACTGGGTATGATAATAAGAAAAGTGTGGAGACATCCAACCAATCTGGATTGAATGAAACCCTTCAACCAAAACCAATAAGGATGACAGAGAGCCTTCATGGCTTATAACACTCAGAATGATGAATGAAACTGTGACTTCAAACATCATTGCAATGAAAAACATACCAACCATCCATTCCAGAGAAATATCACAAGTTTACACAGTTTCCAGTCTTAAGAAAACACAGACCCATACATCACCAAGCCAAAACCTATTTCATAACCAAAGTGGGTTCATGGATGGAGAAAAAGACATACTTGTAACCAAAATCCTTAAAAATGCGAGCTTGGTCGAGCGGTTCCTCCCCTTGCTTGAAAATCAGAGCTTAACCACATAAACACAATTGAACAATATCCAAGATAGGGTGACGACTAGTGTAAGGGGTATGGAGTGACATGCAGTAAATGCACGTCGCCTCCATCCTCCTCTCATTCAATTCCTTAATACACACCATCCAACCCTCCATTAATCCACTTAATTAATCTATGCATCGAACTTAACATCCATTACTTGTCAAATGCGCCACCCATATCACCTTTAACCATTTCCAACTATACCATAACACATATTAACCATGTTTTCATATAACTCAATAAATCATATAGCCACTAACTTTTTTATATAGGACTAAAAACAATCCATTTCGATTCATTTTCATATAATGTATCATATCATAACATAGTATAGGATAAACCTTTTTCCATTGGATTCGTTCCATATTTCTTTTATCTTTTGTCATGACTAACATGTGTTTTGTGTAGGTGCAACATGTAACAGATCATGGCGCTAATAGCCATGTGATAACAGTGGATATAAGCCATTTACACAATATGGAATTTAGAGTTTAGAGCAACACATAATAGGCATTATCCATCACCAATAAAACCAAGTTTTCGTCAATCATGTAGGATCTTGTAAGCGATATAGAAGAATAACATAAAAATGAAACAAGAACCATATATGATCTCCCAATCTACAAGGGGATCCCACCTACTAGTATTATATATCTCGTTAATTTATAATAATAGGATTTAGAAATACTGTGGGAAAAGCCTCGTTGCGATTTTTATCGTCGACAAAAGGAAAGGGGGTTGTATCCTCCTTCCAGTTGGTGTTGGAGAATAAATAGATTCATAGCTTCCTTCGGGTTGGAGCCTATAAACTAGGTGGTTGGAGCCTCCTTCCAGTCGATGATAGAGAATTTAGGGAGTTGCAACTTCCTTCAGGTTGGATCCTTCTTCCAGTTGGTGCTGGAGAATCTTGGAATTTGGTTCTTCCTATGAATGTAATATTATAATATATAATAAAGCATTCCATCGTTTTCTCCCAGTTGGGTTTCCACGTAAAAATATCTTTTACACTGTGTATGATGTGATGCATTGTTGAATGGTAACATTTATGGTTATATGTTCATGACATGTTAAATGAAATCATAAGTGAATGGAATTGTTGATAAGTTAATGTTTAGATGTTGTGATTAAAAATGGTAAAAAGTGCTTAATACTAATTCACTCCCTCTCTTAGTATTGGTGAATATTCCAACAACACACACACACACACACACACACACACACACACACACACACACATATTGTCAAATAATTTTGGGAGTTACAAAGAAATTATTGGAAAATAAGGAGAGAAGACTAAGTGGGAGCCCACCTATTATTTAAATATATATTACCCTTATAATAAATATAGTTGTCTTCTCTCAAATAAAGTTAATTAAGTTTTTAAACAAAAGGTAGTTGAACTACCTAACTACTTCAATAATATATAAAAGAAGGAGAGAAAGACAAACATAGGGTCTTCACTTTGTGAACTTGTGACATATCACCTTCATTCATGGGATATTAAATAATACCCCTAATTTAAATAGATATTGATGAATACCTCCCAAAATCCTCTTGTTGAACCCCCCTACCAATACATATTTTCAATAAAAGAAACCCCTATTTTTACTAGATACCCCTTTTTATACCCCCCAATACCTAT
>SNQJ01S0025872.1:19624-30667 GCA_010110895.2 Picea sitchensis
ACAATATATTGTCTTTATTTTTCATAATTTAAAAACTACTATGAATGAACGTGATAAGATATTGGTCAACAAGGTGAATCCCCTATGAAGACAAATAAGGGCATGAGAAAATAGAGAACTAAAACTTCTGATAAGTTATTCTTTAGCCTCGAGTGAGATTATCATCAGTTCATTCCATACTGAGTTTTCATTAAAGATGAATTATCTTGTTGACAAAATGGTTATTTTGAAGATGGCAAAGAAAAGACTAAGAAGCATTGACTAGTGATATGCTCCAAGGTAATTTCTTTTCTTGAATGTCTGTTTGGTTTTAGTTAGAAGTTATGAAGCCATTCAATGCTAATTAATTCTAGTTTTTCATAATTCAAAGCAATGATGCACATGTAACTTGGATTGATCCATCTTGGTCTTATGTCCTAGTGTTTAGTTTTGACATTAGATGTCCATGTCTGAGTCAAATTACATCTTGGAATTCCAAGAATTACACTGGTCTGTTGGCCCTTGACCAAGTTTTGAATATCCTTGGTCACTTTTGACCCCTTTTTGGGACTTCGACAGGCTGTCAAAGGTGGAGTGCAAGTCGAAGTGGATATCGCAGGATCTTGGCTCCCTTTTAGGGATTTTTGGGTTTTGGGATTATGTAACGAGTATGGGGATGTCGGCCCATGGGTTCACCCATATTTAGGACCTTTTGTAATGTATAAATAGATGTCTAGGCAATGTAAGAGGAGATAATATGTGCATATGTGTGATTTTTTGCTAAGTGCAAGTGATAGTTATAAATGCTTTGTGCATGCTGTGTTGGACATTGGCAGAGCTAATTGCAAGTGGATGTAAGAATCTTGTGTAGATTGTAAGAGGGATTTGTGTTGTAACCTAGCTCGAGGAAGGAGGATCTGACAGAGTGCGAACAGATCTCTTGTCCTACGCAGAGTAAGATCCTGTGGCTCTGTGCATGTAGATGATTGAAAATAGGCAATAAAGAGAAGAAGAGTTGGTGGATGTAGCCCTAGGCTGGGGGTGAACCACATATATCCTATGTTATGGTTTCTTTGTGCATTATGGTTGTTTTATTGCTCATATGATTTATGCTTAGTACAATAATGTATGTTTAGATGTATCTAATACAATAGCTTAGTGCTTGGTGATGTGAATGAGTACCAGATCTGGTCTATTTTGATGTGCTTAGTGCTTGAATGTGTTGGATCTTGTTGAATACTGCGATGCTATGTAATTAAGGTTTATTTGTGTTGTAAACAAAGGATAGATACTAAGGAATGATAACTAATAAATGCTCTGTTAAGGTATTGTAATCACAGATCTATGTCCCAACTGGGTTGCAAACATCTGAGTTTTGCAACCACCCCTGCCTCTACCTCGGGTGAGACTTCATCTACTTCGCAGGTGTTGCCAAAAGGGCCGGTAGTTAGGGTTTTGTTGGTATGTTGTTGAAGCATTGAACCCTGGGTCTGCCCCTGTGCTAACAAATGGTTCCGTTGCCGGGACCTGAAACTGTGATTGCTAGGAACTGAGGAAAAGAGGAAGCTCTGTGCGTAGATGTATTTCCCTAGTACACAATACTCTACTTGACTTGTGAAGCTCTGTTCTAATAAAGGAGGCAGATCTGAATAAAAGAGGTAATATCTGAAATCTTTGTTCTCTGATAAAGGTAAGAACAATGAAAGTTTTTGATTGAAGAGATAAGATCTGAAAGCTTTGTTCTCTATTAAAGGTAAAATAAGTGGAAATTTTCGTTTCGAAAGTATGGATCTAGGTATGTTTGATAATTTTTTTCCTAGTCTGAAAAATAGGGCACAATTAGAAGAAAGAAGATTTGATATGAGTAGATTTGATAGAAATTGTGAAAGATATGTTATTCCTATGCATAGAAAGGATTTTTGGACTAACAAATGGATGTAGGATCCTAGGAAGATTTTTTTGTAGGTTAGCCACCATGATCCTAGTGTGTAGTACAATAAAGGATGGGGATCATTTAAGAGAAAGAGAGGATTAAATATTTGTTACAGTTGCAGAAGCCCGAGACATCTTGCTAAGGAATTCCCTGGTAGAAAACCTAGTTTTCTTTGTTGTAAAGMTATGGACCATGAAGTTCTGGATTCCCCTAGAATGATTTCTAAGGTTGAAAGAATGAATATGAGACAAGAAAACCCTGAGGAATACCAAGAAACTGAGACCATGGAAGAACCCCAGAAAGAATCAGAGATTGTATTAATACAAATGAAATAAACCCTGAATGATCACAGAGATATTAACTTATTAGCAATATTCAAAGAAAAAGAGTGCATGGAAACAAGAATAGGAGACTTCGACATAGACTGTGTTTTGGATGAGGAAACACAAGTGAATATCATGACAAAAAGAACCCAGGAAATTTTGGGAAAACTTACTATGATTCCTTCATTAGGAGGAATATGATTATTCAGAGGATCAATGATAACCCTATGTGGAAGACTTACCCAGAGATCTATGACTACTCATGGAAATTTGACAGAGGAGGAATTTGAGGTTGTTAAATTTATTGAGAACAATTCCCCATTTGCTATGTTACTAGGAAAAACCTGGATTGAGAAAGATCAAACTTGAAGAAAAGAAGATAAAGCTTTAGAACAGAAAAAGAAAGACCTAAGAGACTTCATGTCTAATAGAATAGCACACTTACTGAAAGAACAAGAAAACCAGTCGAAGCTACCGAGGACCAGAAATCTGGATGTTGAAGTTGAAAGAACACAAGAAGACTTGAAACACCTGTTTGTACAGGAGAGTAGAGCACCTACCCCAGATAGAGAAGAAGTATTTCCCTTGAACCTTAGGAAAGACCACCAACATCGCGAAGTTACTATGCCAAGAGGAGATAAGAATCAGAATGGAAAGAGGAATACTGAGACATAGATCACAGGAAAGAAGGCTAGAAAACTCAGCAAGAAGAATTTTTTTTTAGAGAAGTTATAGGAAGTTCCAGAGAAGACTTTGCAGAAGGAAGGTATCCAAAATTCGAACTTTGACGGAATATCAGAGCAACTTAGATTGGCACTTCACCATTGAAGAGGAATATAACCATTAGATTGCCGTTCCCGAATGGTTAAAACAACAGTTATGATCAGAAATATCGCCATCAGACCATTGGAACCACGCCGTAACGGACAAAAATGAATTGATGAAGGATTCTTGTCCATTGGAGGGATCTGTTACATCGTTTTCTACTTATTCCATTGATTGTTGTGTCGAGAACACTTTCGTGAATTGTATCTAAGGGAACTGAGACTTCGCCACCTGTTCCATTGCATTGAGCATTTGTTAATCAACTTGATTTTTCCAATATCGAGCGTGCATGTTGAATGAACTCAGTGCCATAGAAAAGTCTGTCGAAGAAGTTCTAATCGAACTTATGGTTGAGAAGGTGATGTCTGTCAGAATTCAATCTTTCCCCGTCGACTGCTCATGGATCTGGACCATCCCGAGCTGAGGCCGAGAAAATAACTAAGCATCGATATGACGTAGAAAACACAAAGTTAATCCCATCCATCCTGCCTCTGGCCGGCGTGGTGAATCGTGACATTGTCCCCAGAGACTTCGACTACACCCTGATTACTGCGTACCTCCCGAAGGGGATATGCACAGGAAAGCCTCAATAGGATAAGATTATGACATTGAAGATCAATGACTTCAACTTGGGAGACCACAAGAACTTTAGCATTCTTGCACCTCATAGGTATTTTACTAGAACCAAGGGGAAGAAGTCGAGGATAATCCCCCAACCATGGACTATAGACCTCGCGCAGTCCACCATCTTGGATGTAATGAATATACCCCATTTTGGAAGGCACCAGGAGGTTAACACATGCGTTAATCTCCTGCTGTCATGCTTATATGGTGGTTATTTGTGGCTAGACACATGCATCACCGTTGATCTGACACTGATCCATCGGATCATCGGATTGAGCATGCAGGGACCAGGCCTACAAGAATTTTACCCAGGAAAGGCTGCAGACCGTGCCCTGGCACAAAAGATTAAAGATACCTACGACGATCTGGAGAAGAGGAAGCGAGGCTACAATGTAGCCTCCATAAAAAATGGCGTAGTGCACCTTGCTTTCCAGTTGATTGTTGGTTAGCTAGTAAGAAAGAACAGACCCACGTAGGTCACGGGGTTTGTTATTGACCTCGCAGGAAAATGCGTGGAGGGGATACAAATGAACTGGGCAATCTACTTAGTGAACTAGTTAGAACAAGATTGCTGTGAAGCTCAGGATTAGGGCTATGAGTTCCACTTTAGTTGGCTGTTGATCCTCATCGCGTTCATAGCTTGGGAGATGATGAAAGGTGCAACCTTCTCTGAAATAGAGCAATCTGAACCCTTAGCTGCAAAGTTCACCATGCTCTGGTATTAGAGTGATATGAGAAAACAATGGCAGTCAAAAATGGTGTTCCACACCTACTACCTGTAGTTAAAGAGAGCTATTGAGGCTGTCCCTCGTATGACGCCCAACACCTTGCACAGTTTTAGGCCATTTGTGAAGTTCCACGCTGATAATTTTTTTATCTATATCACTTCGCGTGGAGATGAACACAAAGAAGTACTACATATTTACTACAAACTCACAGAGGAGGACCTAGAAGAAATAACTAAGGAATGGACTGCAGAGATTTTTATCCTGGTTGACCTTGCAGAACTGTCCGACCCCGAACTAATCGGATGCCCAGTGGTCACTCACGAAGGGTACAATACACCTGGAACTAGCAGAAGGAAGAAGACAAAAGAGGTACATAATCTGAACAAGGCATTAGAAGAGACTGCTTTAGAATCACCTAGCGGAGGAGGTGACGATGAAGTAGACAAAGAAGAGAAGAATGGAGAAGAAGACAAGCATAAGCAAGGTGAAGTAACACCACCACATAATCCCCCTGATGACATAGAGCCGTCTAACAAAAGAAAGGTTTCTCCAACAAAACCCACATCGTAGAAGAAGTCAAAAGCTAGTAAGACCAAGTTGCAGACTGTGCTCACGCTCGATGACTTCGACTTCATCTTCACAGCTGTATCAGACACCTCGAAAGATCTTTTGTAGAGAAATGAAGCCAAGTAAGAGACCATGTATGAAAGGCTTGAAGCAGAGCTGAGAGGGGTATGACAAGCCCTTCACTCCAGCCACACAATGTACACTGCGCCCCCACCATCAAAAGAACTAGAGTTGGGAGATGAGCCTACCCAACTTCGTAGAATAGCTGATGCAACCGAAGCTCGCCTTCATCGCGCACAGGAAGAAAAATAATAGGCCATAGTAAACCTTAAGAAAGCACAAGAGGAAGTGATAGAGAAACATTGAGTTGCACAACAGGAAAAGGATGACCTACAAACAAAGTTCAAAGAGGAGAGAGTGCAGATCCAACAAGAGAATGAACAACTACTTGCGAAGCAGAATGGAGTAAAAGAAGCAGTCAGCAGAGCACTTCGCTCTGTGATGGGCTTAGAGCAAAAGGAGGAATACCCAGAGGAGCACCAAGTAGCGAAGCTTGCTGAAGCCATCCAATAGCTTCAACAAAGAATATAAGATCTAGAGCTACAAATAGTACCAAGTACTCCACAGGACGTGCAAGACCAAAGAGAATCCACTGCCCGAAGCGCAGTTGAGAGGATGAAAGCATTAGCTTTGGAATGTAAACAACTTAGTAGTAGAAGTGCACAGACTTATGAGTGACTTACTGAGGACTCTGAACTGAATACATTGGAGTCACATCTCCAGGAGGCAAAGCAACAAGCAACAAAATTACAGGCGCAGTTGAAACTCCTGTTAGCAGTTGAGAGGATGAAAAGGTCCCAGGAATAGCGCACTGCTCAGCAGCAGGTCCATACCATACATAGCAAATTCATGGAAGTGACTCAGAGGCTCCAACCAGTCCAAGACGAAGATTGCTAACTGTTTGAGGAAATTGAAGGTTGAGGAGCAGAGCTGGAATAAGTAGTCACTGCAGTCGAACAATGCTTGGAAGAACCTGTGAACGAGGCAGTTATTCAGGAATTTGCCTAACATGAGGCCTTGGCGAAGCAACTCGAGCTAGGCTCGAGGATTTTGAGGTGGAGCTACCCAGATTAGAGTGACTCGAGACGAGTCATAGGTGAGTGTTGGGGGCCTGTTGTCCCTTGACCAAGTTTTGAATATCCTTGGTCACTTTTGACCCCTTTTTGGGACTTTGACAAGCTGTCGAAGGCAGAGCGCAAGTTGAAGCGGAGATCGTGGGATCTCGGCCTCCTTTTAGGGATTTTTGGGTTTTGGGCTTATGTAATGGGTATGTGGATGTAGACCCATGGGTTTACCCATGTCTAGGTCCTTTTGTAATGTATAAATAAATGTCTAGTCAATGTAAGAGGTGATAATATGTGCATATGTGTGATGTTGTGCTAAGTGCAAGTGATAGTTATAAATGATTTGTGCATGCTTTGTTGGACACTGGAAGAGCTAAGTGCAAGTGGATGTAAGAAGCTTGTGTAGATTGTAAGAGGGATTTCTGATGTAACCTAGCTCGAGGAAGGAGGATCTTGCAGAGTGCACGCAGATCTTCTATCCTACGCGGAGTAAGATCATGTGGCTCTGTGCATGTAGATTATTGACATAAGGCAATAAAGAGAAGAAGAGTTGGTGGACGTAGCTCCAGGATGAGGGTGAACCACGTATATCCTATTTTATGGTTCCTTTGTGCATTATGGTTGTTTTATTGCTCATATGATTTATGCTTAGTACAATAATGTATGTTTAGATGTATCTGATATGATAGCTTAGTGCTTGGTGATGTGAATGAGTACCAGATCTGGTCTATTTTGATGTGCTTGGTGCTTGAATGTGTTGGATCTTGTTGAATACTGCGCTGCTATGTAATTAGGGTTTATCTGCACTGTAAACAAAGGCTAGATACTAAGGAATGATAACTGCTAAATTCTCTATTGAGGTATTGTAATCACAGATCTGTGTCCCAGCTAGGTTGCAGACATATGAGTCCTGCAACCACCCCTGCCTATACCTCGAGTGAGACTTCATCTGCTTCACAGGTGTTGTTGAAAGGGCCGGTAGTTAGGGTTTTGTTGGTGCGCTGTTGAAGCATTGAACCCTGGGTCTACCCCTATGCCAACATGTTCCAAGTCCTTGTAGAGGATTGAAGATATATTCTTATTTGTAACTTAGGTTTGATATTAATAGAATATTTATTGATTTATTCTCACTTGTGGGATTGTATTGATTTTCATATTTTCTCTTTGTTTATTCACTTGTTTTATAATTTATTTACTTTGCAAGTACATTCTTTTATTTTACTTTAAATTGTTTAATCTTGAATAAAATATATAAACGTTTACATATATATAAAATGGAATCAAATCCAGGAACCATATTTCTTGAGGTCTGTTGAGATTTCAATAGGATATAAACCATGGTTATAATCCCACTTATCTCACCTATCTTAAGGATATTCGAAAATGTATGAGTAATTATTTTTTCATATATTTCATCAATAGGTTGAATGACAAGTGGGATAAGAATTTGGATGAGAAGTTGGAAAAAAATGTTAGATGAGAAGTTCGGAAATTTGGAAGAAAGTTTTACTACAAAGTTGGTGCCTCAGATAGCTAGAGGCATACTAGAACAAGAACACTAGATTTCACAACACATTGAGACACAACAGGAAGAAACTTCTAACTCGGGACTATTTAGCCACTCACAACCATTTTTGGGTCCACACAATAATATATTGATGGATAATAACATATGGAACCATTCTCCTAATGTGGACCTGAACAAGTTTGATGGTTTTGATCTATTAGGATGGGTCACATATATGGAAAATTATGTTTCCCTCCAGGGAATTACTGATGAAATGATGAAACTTAGGGTGGGGGTCTTGTATCTAGATCCAGAAGGATGGAAATGGTGGGAATGGCATAAAAAATCTTATGCATAATATATTTCTTGGAGTCCTTTTTTTAAATTTGTTTATGGATGTTTCAAGAAAGATAC
This sequence comes from Picea sitchensis, assembly GCA_010110895.2. Lineage (NCBI taxonomy): Eukaryota > Viridiplantae > Streptophyta > Pinopsida > Pinales > Pinaceae > Picea > Picea sitchensis. Next base: position 27,649 of record SNQJ01S0025872.1, read on the forward strand.
TCATTATTTGGTGATTAAGGGATTTTTCCCCTATGATCATGGGTCGTAATCACAACAGAGAAAGACCAAGTGAAAGAGATAACCATCTCCCCATAGTGACAAACACAGAAAAAACAAAGAAAATAAGTACTTTATTGAGGATAAGGTATGGATAGAGAGGAGAAAAGAAGGTGCATCTTTTTCTCTCGTTTGATGTCGATCCCTGCTCCAATTCACCAAAAAACTCTTGATCTTCCATTGGAATTAACCTATAAGACAAATACAAAACTAGGGATTTGACGAAAGTAGTTATATTATCCCAAGCATGTGCATTTTACATGTCAAATTCAAAGTAAAAATAAAGATGAATGCATAGTGAAGACAAATATGGGGGGAAACAAGCTCTTTTATTACCAACAAGTGGAAAAGGTAAGTTACAACCATGTCTATACTTAGGCATCGTCTTGAATCCAAATGTCTGGGTTTCTTCGGAAATCCTCAAGCATCAAGTCAACTGATATAGGATTCTCTCAATGACTCAGATAGGGATAAGGAGACACCCTATAGTCACATAAAGGAGAAATAATCTCTAGAAAAGGAGTTTCCAGATAAAAGGGGACGTTACTCAGAGAATTATAGGGAAAGGAGGCTTGCTAGATGCTGGTAACATAAATTTGCACCAAGGGACTTGTGTTGTCCTATTTATCCCTCTATGGTTGTTTATATATTCCCAAAGATATTTTGGGAGTTGAATTCCATTGTGTAGAGGAAAGGGTCGTTGGGAAACGAGCCCAATCAAAAAACCTACCCGAAAACATGAAATTATTTTATTTTTCACCAAAAATGAGGTCATCTCCAAGTTGTAGTGAGGAAAGGTGCATATGTCTGCATGTTGCACTAGGGAAACCTAGGGATATGCTCTTAGGGCATGTTTTTTAGATAATTATTGAGAGGAATTTTAGGGAAAATTCTAGCAAGCATTGGGAAAAGGGTTAGACCATGGCTCAAATGCATAGGTGTGGCATTTTGTGCTATAAAAAATGCCCCCTAATGTGTGAGTTTAGAGGGGAAAAATGATATACAAAATACATTATGAAAATTTGAGAGGCGAGGATGCATCGAAGTATCCACAGAGGTTCCTGAACAACTGATCCAAAAAGAAATAACCGTCAACAAAGATCAAGAAAAAGTTTTGTTTCCCAAGTCGGGCATACCCATGCTCAAGAGTGATAAAGTATGGCCACCTAATAAAATACACTACAAATCCATGGTACATATGGAATCATGACTGATGTGCATGGCCATGAACAATACATAATGGATGCATGTGATAAATATGAAGTAGCAAGCATGGCCACAAAAAATACAACGTGGATCCATATCAAAGTATATCATAGCCACAAAGAGATACACAATGGATATATGTTTCAAGATAAATAACATAGGATATATGGAACCAAGAGAATGAACCAACTGATCCTCTGCAAGTACTAATGTCTGTGAGGTGGAACCATATGAGTTGGGAAGGAGCACAAATAAAGTGGTGCTCATACTTCACCCGAAGTCTTCAGAATGATCTATCGTGGTTCAAGTCTACACTATTTGAGTAGATGAGTCGACGTTGAACAAAATGAGACATCGTTTGAATACTGATCATTGAGGTATACTGTTAACAAACACGATACCACCCATCGATAATGATGATGGGAGTCAAGGTACCATGGTACTATATACAAAGTGTGAATGAATGAGTTGGTGTCAAACAATTGGTAGAAACTATGAAGCAGAGGACATTTAGATATTCCTACTTTCAATAGCGAGGGAATCTACCACTAATGACTACAAGCCCCAAGGTACAAAACATAACTCTAGATCCCTCTCCCACATAAATATGTGTCGAAGTTGATGGGAAGGAACCTAATGGAAGGAAGGAATTAAAGAATCCTCCATCATCTAACACAAGGGGTGGTAGATGACCAAATATGTGGAAGAGATCATATGAAGAGACTAATACTTGTGATGATGAGACTAACTTGGGAAGGCCAACTTGCAAGGTCAAATGATAACTTCAGAATGGCCGACACAGGTTGAAAAATTTCCCTTTAACATAAGCACAACACATTATGTGACTTGGACAACATGACTATAAACTGGGATACATTTGTGACACATGAGGCATAAACAAGCTTTTCATAAAGTTGGAAGAATAACCAACCGGGGGAGAAAAAACTCAAAGTGAGAAGAAGTCTCTTAAAGCCACACTAAACCCAAAATGATGAGATATTGACTCAAGATTGTGATTTTTTCAAGGGAGACAAGACTTCTACCAACAAAATAGATTAGACGTTTTCCCATTCTTTTTTTTTGTTTTTATATATTTTTGGTATTTTTTCATATTAATAAATCCTGAAAAGGAATAAAAGAGTGTTATAGTACAGTGGAGGAAATGAGTGTCGTGGACAAGAAAAATAGTTCCAAAGCGCAAGTAACATACCTATGATCTGTTGGATTACTGAGAGGGGGGGTAAATCAATAATAGAGCAATTTAATCCCTTTTTAACCATATAATCCAAGTGTTATATCAATGAAGCATTATCATCCAATAACTATAGAGTAAATAAGCAATGAAAAAATGAAAAATCATACACATACACAGTACACCAGTGTTTTACGTGGAAACCCAAATCGGGAGAAAACCACAGAATGATTTTTCTTATATGTCTTGAAGAATTACATTCATTGGAAGCACCAACTTCGTTTGTTTTCCAGCTACAACTGGAAGGAGGCCCCAACCCCCTAGTTTCTTAGGCTACAACCCGAGGGAAGCTCCAACTCCCCAATTCTCTGGCTACAACCAGAAGGAGGCTACAACCCCCAATGTTCTCCAGATACAATCGGAAGGTGGCTACAACCACCCGTCCTTGCCCCGTCTTGCCACCCTGAAGTAGAAGTAGAATGATGGAACCACTGTCACACTATCACTGTGAGATATACCACTGTAAACCTATACCAATAAATTTGAACCATGCATCAACCATGC
>SNQJ01S0025872.1:34403-67943 GCA_010110895.2 Picea sitchensis
AACCACTTTGACTACTTTGACCTTTTGGGGCTTCTAGATGACATATGAGGGTCCTCCAACTTCGTAAGGCCATAAATCTCAAACCGTGAGGAGTTATGTGACGTTATACATACCACCAGAAATGGAATGACATGTACTATTCTTATAGAATAGTATTATTTGAAAATATATCATAACTCATACCGTTACCCAGACCTGGGGTCTCCAACTTCTCATGGCCATAACTCTCTAACCGTGAGGAATTATGTGACGTTCCACATACCACCGGAAATGAAATGACAAGCACTATCCATATAGGATATGTTCCTTGACAAAATCACTTTCCTTCATCTCATTATTCCACAATTAAGCATGGGTTATCTTACTCCACAAAGCGTCTTCCCGTGAGGGCTTTCACCATAAGGGGACCACTTTAAAGTTCATCCATATTTACTTATCAACCATGACAAAACAATAATGAGTCATATTTACATCAAACAATATTGTGTCCATTACCCAAGCCTTTGTGCTATGGGGATTTCTTCAATGGTTGACATCAATGACAACCAACCTTAATCAACATGCTCAATGAAAGGAATCATGTGTAGGATAAGGACACTCGGGGGATGTTCCCTCTAGGGATAAGGTATTAAGTCGCCAAGGCATAAATTGCAAGGTTAGGAATTGATAGAAATGAAAAGGTGATAGGTTCAACGATAGCATGCTGAAATCGACATTAGGCCTAAAAGCGAGAGAATTCAATATGAAGATGCAGTTATGACTCAAATTTGAGAGGTAAACCTCCCATGATGGTATTTTTCGTAAATTTAGTCTCCAGGGTCTGAAAAAGAATAAAATCATACCAAGGAGAACTCTTCTGGTCACTGAGGCTAGAGTATTCATTTTTCGTACATAGTCCAGTCGGTCCAAAAAAGGGTTAAAATTATATCGAAAGGATGTCTCTTTAGAACCTTTTTAGAGATTGTAATAGAGACAAGATCACTTGGCTATATTTTCATATTTAAGGAGTCTGAAAAGAGATTAACTATGGAATCCCTCGTCCTTTTTCGTAAATTTAGTCCCCTGAGCCCGAAAAAGTATAAAAAACAACTTAGGAGAACTCTTCTAACCCGTAGACTAGAGTATACCTTTTTTGTAAGTAGTATTTTCCAGTCTGAAAAAGGGATAAACTTGTGTTGGACAAACATTCCTTCAGGTCCATTTAACAAATGTACAAGGAACAATGCCACTTGATTTTTTTTTTCAATTTTAAGGAGTTTGAAAAGAGCTTAGCTATGGACTCCATAATGTTATTTGTGAGCGACATGTAAGATAGGGGTCCCGCAGGAAATGGCCAGAATGAGAGAGTAAGAAGCATTATTACCAAAACCCTAACCATATAGGGTTATTGGTTAGTAGTCGTTAGGGTTCAGGATCTTCAGCCTCTTACAAAATATTACCAAAACCCTAACCATTCTTACATTAGGTCTTCCTCCTATACGCGTGTTGCTCCTCCTCTAGCCGTCGCTTTCCTTTGTGCACGCTTTCTTGCATGCACTTGTGCTTCTCTTCTGCCAGTTGTTACTTCAGTTTTCTGCAAGCTTTCTTTCCCGCGATCGTTCTTCTTTCCTCTTCGTCCTAGTGCCAACAGGCCCCCAACACTGACATGTGACTCGTCCCGAGTCACCTAGTTTCTTTGTGTTTCCTCGATCTCCTTGGTGATCATCTGGAACTGTTCCTACAACTTTGCTGCTTTTGTTAGTGCCTGCGTAGTTTTCTCCTTGATGGCGTCGACTGTCTGAGATGCCACTTCCTCACTCATCAGTCCTGTGCATTCTAGCTGAATCTGTGTTGTCTGGTTTCTGGCTTCTTCTACCTGTACAAGTAATTTTGCTACCCGTTCCTGCAACGGTTCTATTTGAGACTGATGCTCCTGTTTCTGTGTTTGTGCAATGATAATTTGTGCCTGTATCTTCTTCATATCTTGCGTTCCCTTGACTTTTTCTGGAATTGGTATGGTATTCTGTCTCTACTTGAGTTCTTGGATCGTTGCATTGATCCTCTCCTCCTCCTTGTCCCAGTGTTGGACTTGTGGATCCTCTTCCAGCCTTGTCCAAAGTTGCGTTGCTTTATCCAACAAGTTGGCTACCATGTTGACCTATTTTTCTAGCTCCTGCAACTGCATTGCTGCTTCCTGCTTCCTTTGTTCCTTCACTGCTGGTGGAGTTGTTGGTCTAATCTGTTCGCAGAGAGTCTCGATCTCCTTTTGATACTGATCAATTACCTGCGCAATTTGGTTGATATTTTCTGTGGTTGGGAGTTCATTTCCTTATGCAATAGTTGGAAGTTTCCCAAAGGCTTCTTCCACTCTGCGTTCCAGCTCGTTTCTGCGTTCTTTCTCCTCAGTTTCCGATTGGGCCTATGTGCAAACTGTTTCCAATGATTCTCACTTCTTTGTTGCTTGTTGTAGCTCGACGAAGTTTTTCTGTGCTCGAGACTGCATCTCGTGGTCGATGCTAACCTGTAGTTTGTGTAATGATTTTGATGGCATCCATGTCAAGACCAATTGGATATGATCCAAATCCTTCAGTGGTGTCTGTCCCACAATTTCATCCATTTGCAGCATGCTAGGCTTTATGTAGACCATTGAATGTGCACGTGGTATCAGAAGAACTGGGTCGCGTTCTTCTATCTCCACCCTTTCTGTGGTCTATGTGGTCGATGACTCTGACCCTCTACTGCTACTCATGATATGGGCTTCCCCGAATTTCTTAAGGAGCTGTCCCATTTCTATCAGTTCCTTCTGCAGTTTATCCCTGTGGTGCACAGCGTGATCGAAATCTTCAGCGAGGAAGTCTTGGACCATCCTGGCAATCATCTCTCCATCATCCTCTGTGATTGTGTAATTTAGTGATGGTCATTGTTCCTTCATTTTCTTGCGCGCACCTGTGTCCTGTACCGTTGGTCTCTTAGCCCCTCCTAGTTCCTGTGTGATGGGGTTAGGTGTGGTTTCCTGTTCTCCCTCAGCCGGTTTCATCTGTTGATTGGTCGGCTGGGTGGTTTCTGTCCTCCCCTTCTGGGTCCCTTGCCACTCTGAGCCATCGTCTGCCTAAGTCGACTTGGGTTGGCCTGTTCTTCGTCTCTTGGGTATTGGGATTTGTGGAGGTTGTGTCTCCGCTTGCACAACCCCTTCTTCTGCTATTTGTCCCCGTACTCCTCTGGGTATAGTTGGAATCCTCCATTCATCAGGCCATTCACTGATGATCATGTCGATATCACCCTTGGTGACATAGTAGCGCATCTGTAGCCACTGTTTATCCGAGTCCTGCCTTGGTTTTATCCACATGGCTTGTCGCCTAGCCCAGAAATTAGCGATGTCCTCGTGTCATGCGACAACCTTTGGTGTTATTCTCCATGCTTGACTGATGGCTTCTTGTATCTCCTATAGGTATGCTTCGAATACAATTCCGTTCTCCTTCTTCTGCTTGACTAGTGGCCCAGATCTCATGACGTGATATCTTGCTCCTCCTGGCTGTGGTGTGGTAGAAAAGATGACGTATTCTGGTTCTTTCCATCCCATGAAAGCTATGAGAGTGATCAACCATGACTATTGAAATTCCATACCTGTGTCCTGTGCATATTTGCAGTCTATTTGGAACAAGTTTTATAGGTATGGCACCCAACTCATGAAGGTGCCTTTTGCGCACTGAGCTGCAACAACAATGACTCTTGCTGGTACTTCGTCTTTGCGGCATTTTCTTAACAGTTTGTAGGCTAAGATTTTTGCGCCCAATTGTGTTGCGACATTGTTGATCTGTTTAATTATAATGCCTCTTGTTCCCCTGTCGGTGCCGTATTTCTTCTTCATCTCTTCTACCAATGCTTTTTCCTTGGACTTATCATCCAGAATCAATGTGGGATCCAAACCCTTGGTGGGTAGGCCTGTTATGTGCATGATAAGTTCGACCGTTATGTGGATGGGTTTGTCCAGGCATATATCCCCTCCATGCATAACTGCTAATAGTTTTTTGACGCATTCCTTCGCATATTGGCCTCTGGCTAAGTGTGGTATCTTCAACAACCCTAGAATTCCTGTTCTGTCTAGTCCAGTGGCCCACTAGTGTGGATGGGTGATGGATTCTCCGAGTTGGTTCACGATTATTTTTTGCATAAAAACCTATGGTGCCAGCTCTAGATATTTGGTTTCATCTACTACGTCATGGTCATAATACTTGAGCTTCCTGACGTGACCTAATAGCTATGGGTCCACCTGTACTCCCTCTGGTATGCGAGGTAGCACAATCTCTGCAGCCGATTTCTTTTGAGGTGAGCTTGGTATCTGAATTTGGTCCTCCAGCCACGATGGTTGGCTCGAGGTTCCAGTAGCTTTCGATTTCTCCTTCGCCATACATTCTGCCCAAGCCATGGCCATTTCACCCGTCGACTCGACCGAAAGAAAATCTGGGATGGGTCTTTGTGGGACATCTGGTTGCACTTCTGCTTCCGGGTTTTGTGCGCTTCTATTAGCTCCTACAACTGCTTCAATAGTTTTTGGTGGTATTTCCTGGTGGGTTTCTTCTTCTTTGTTCCAAGTCTCATGCACTGCTATTGGTGTATCCTGTTCCATGGCCTCTGTTTGTGGTTTCAGAACCTCCTCAAGTATGGGTGTGGACTCTACTGGAATTTCCTCTGGCGACAAGATTTCGTCAATATCGATGATTTCTGGAGGCTGCTATTCGCTTTCTTCCGGTGGTCCTTGCGACCTTGTCTAATCCCTGGTTGATATGGCTGTATGGATTGTTTATACGAGCTTCGATGGTGCCATAATGGTGTCTTTAGACCGTTTGCGAGGTTCGAATGGCTTTGGTTTCACTCTATTTGTTCTTGCTGCTGTTTCTATTTTCCTGTTCTCCTTCCGCGAATAGACTAACTGCTGTTGTGCTCGTGTGTTGTATGGGCTTGTCATGAAGCTTGTCAAGGATGCTTCCTCCATCATGCGATTAATGCACCATAAATGTAGGTTCAATGCATTCATGCAGTTTCGTACTTGCCATTATGCCTACTCTGCCGTCTCCAGTTGGCACATTTAATGTGGCATCCCATCTGTCCTTGCCTTGCTTTAACTCTGCTTCTTGTTGTCCTGTTAGCCTGCTTTTGCCGAATTTCCTTGTCCTGCGTGTTTCCTTTTTCGATATGGTTGTTATCTTTTCCCTGGCTGGCTTCGTGTTTCATATGCGGCTTGTCCATCATGCTGCGCATTGTTTTCGGTTGTTTTTTTTTTTGTTTGTTTGTTTTTTTTTTTTTACTGCGCGGTGGGTGGTCGACTGTACTTTTATAGCTTCAACCATCTCCCATTGACCATTCCTCTAAGGCCTGTGCCCACTAGGTCTCTTAATTGTACAACTCCTCCGTCCATGACAAATTTTACTTCATATGGTCCTAGCCAATGCATTCTCAACTTTCCTGGGTACTCTAGCGCTTTACTGTCGTAGAGTAATACTAGATCTCCTTCCTTGAACATCTTCCTCTTGATGTGGTGGTCGTGCCAAGATTTGTCTCTTGCTTTTTGTACTTGTTGATTGAATCCTGCCAAGATTCGGTCTTCCTCCATTCACAGTAACTGATTCAGTATTTTTTGTACTGCGCCTCGTTCTGTCATTTGTGTAATGGTTTCTACACATAGGCTGGGTATTAAAAATTCTAAGGGCACTACAGCTTCTTGACCATATACTAGTTTGAATGGTGTGTGGCCAGTCAGATTTTTACATGTGGTTCCATATGCCCATAGTATTGCTGGTACCTTGAGATCCCAATCGTCCCCGTTGACGTTGCATATCTTCGTCAAGGCGTTTCATAGAATTTTGTTCAAGGCTTCTATTATGCAATTTGCCTGTGGATGATACAGTGTGCTTTTCTGGTGATGAACTTCAAACTCTTCCAACATCTCTCGGATGGTGATGTTTATGAAGTGCGTTCCTTGGTCGCTCATCAAAATTATTGGGCACCCAAATATAGTAATTACCTGTTCAAATAGAAAGTGTGCAGCTGTATCTGCGTTGCAATCTTTCACTGGCACAACTTCCACCCATCTTGTTAGGTATTCGGTCGCGGTGATAATATATCTCGCCCCCATTCTTTTAGCTGGTGGGTTAATGGGTCCCATGAAGTCTATTGCCCATTTGTTGAATTCTTGAATTGTCACTTGTGGTTGTAGTGGCATCTCATCCCTTCTGTTGGGTTTTCCTACCCTTTGACAGACATCACATTGCTGACAATATTCTTTTGAGTCTCTATGGATAATTGGCCACCATAATCCTACGCGTAGTACCTTCTGCGTGGTATCTTTTCCTGCATAATTCCCTCCTTATATTCCCTCGTGGGCTTCTGCTGAAATTATTGGTCATTCGTGGGCTAGTACATATCTTCATAAGATGCTATCTGCGCCCATCTTGTATAGATGTCATGCGATCAATTGATAGTCAGCTGCGCGGACTACCAGGTTCTTCTGCATAGTGGTATATTCTTGTGGCGCAGTACCTGTGCTTAAGTATTGGATGATCTCTGCGAAGTAATCATCAACAATATGTATTGAGAATAGCTGTGCATTTGGAAAGTTGTCTTCTAAATTTGTTGGTTCCTCTCCATTTGTGACCCTCGATAGGTGGTTAGGTCCTGCATTCAATTTTCCTAGTTTAACTATTACCTCAAAGTCAAATTTTTGAAATAGTAATAACCATCGACAGATTCTCCCCCCCAACACTAGCTTGTTGACTAGGCATTTTAGGGCTGAGTGATCTGTAAACATCTTAAAGTGTTTTCCCAATAGGTAATGTTTGTACTTCTGTAGTGCATAAACCATGGCTATGACTTCTCTTTCTGTCGTGTTATAATTCTATTCTGAATCTAATAATTTTCTTCTTGCAAACGCTATCGGGTGATCCAAGTCCCCTGCTCTTGGTTATGCCAAGATAGCTCCAAGTACTATCGCTGATGCATCTACATGTACATGGAATATATTCTCCCAATTTAGAAATAACAATATTGGTGCGGTGACCATATTTTCCCTTAGGGTATCCAAACAGTGTTGGCACTCATCGTTCCATTGATACTTTGTATCTTTCCTTAACAATTTTTCCATTGGAATTGTAATCTGCACGTAACCTTTGATGAATTTCCTGTAATATCCTGTATGTCCTAACATTTCTCTGAGTTGGTGGACTATTTTTGGCGCTGGTAGATTAACAATGACTGCGATTTTGGCCGGATCCACTAGCAAACCTTGTTTGCATACTGTGTCCCAATAGCATCCCAAATGGTGTTCCAAATATGCATTTCTTAATATTCAGTGATATTTGGCATTGTATGCATCGTTCTAGCATCAGTCGTAACACTTCCACATGGTTTTTTAATAGAATATAGACCATCCAATCATCCAAGTATACTTCGAGGAATTGATGGATGAATTCCTTAAACGCTGCGATGACCACTCTAGAAAATATCGCGGGTGCATTCTTCAGTCTGAACAACATTACTGTACACTGATACGATCCCCATTCTATCATGAATGTGGTCTTGTGTCTATCCTCCTGTGCTATCTTAATATGATGATATCCTGAGAATCCATCGATGAATGAGTAGGCTTCGTGGCCTCCTACGTTCTCGAGTACTTCGTCCTTGAACGGTGTGGGTAATGGGTCGTGTAGGCATGCATCATTCAACTTCCTCAAGTCAATGCATATCTTGATTGCTCTTCCCTATTTCTTGTTCTGTACTACCATCGGACTTATCCATTCTGATTCTTCGACTGGTTCGATGATGCTGACCTTGAGCATCCCATCGATCTCGTCTTTAAATTTCTGTTTATATATGTGATTCAATCTATATGGTCGTTGTTTAATGGGTCTCGTATCAGGTCTGAGTGGTATTTTCATTTCTCCTAATTCTTCGGCTATGCCTTTCATCTCTATAAAGGTTGTGGGAAAAAGGTCGCTGTATTCGTGCAACAATTCTGTGATACTTTCTAATGTTTGTTCGTCCTAGTAATCTCCAATACTGACCATCTTGGGCTGCTCGACGGTCCCTATGTTAACCTTCTTTATTTTGATTGGCGCAGAGATGACCTCTGACTCTAAGGGTGGTCCTTCCACATCTCTCTCACCTTCAACTTCTTCGATCTGAATATCGCGCAGATCATCTTCATCCAGAGCTTCCTCCTGTATGTGGTAGCATGACAGTAGATCCTTGACTGTTTGCTTATTTCACTGTTGTACCTCTATGATAGTTTCTACTTCCAGTTCTTTAATGAATACGATGTTTCTGATCTGTTTTAGGGCCGTGTCCATGTTGGGGTTCTCATGGTCGAATGAGAAAGTGACTGTAAAGTTTTGTTGGAGTGTTTCCCATGTCTTGGTTCCTTTATGCATTTCCTGGTCCGTGTACCAATTCGTTGGTATGGCCTCTAAAGTATGAATGAAGTGGTGAGACCATTCCTCCAATGGCATCATTTTCCACAACATTTTACACGCCTCCAAGTGTTCTGCTAGTTTTCCTAGTCCATCATATTTCTGTTGTTTGTTACCCGTCTGTTCTGCGCCGAACCTTATGCACAGTAATCGCTTACATTGGTACCAATCTGTGATAGTTTCTTTGTGTGCACCCCACCATCTGGAGGGTGTAGCCTTTAATGCTAAGTCCAGTGCTAGAAATATCTGGTTTTCTAGTACTTCGTCTTCATATTGTGTCAAGAAATTTTCCAAATCATTTAGCCTGTGAAAGATGGGTGGTTCTCTGATTTCTGTGCCAATCCATCTTACTGCACGGTCTATTCTAGCACACCTTCTCATGGATTCTTCGTGTAGTCTTTGCTTCCAGTTTTCTAACCCTGTGTCTGAGTCTATTGTGCATGAAGTAATGCTCCGCCAACTGAGTACCTCGTCTACAGTTGGGTTTATATAATCCACATCATGCACAGTTGTTCTGTACAACTGGCCAATCTCTTCTAAATCTAGACAAGTGGGTTCTACGAACCTCTGGCCTTCTGATGGGTCGAGTGGGGCTATGACCCTGTAGTCCCCCGACTCAAATGTCATTTTTCTGGTTTTTAAGTTAATTATGGCTTGGTTGTCGAACGCCCAATCCAGGCCAAGTAGCATCGGGTAAGGTGTTGTACCGTCTACTATTTCGATGACTTCAAAGTCTACCTTAGTGCACACACCATCCAGATCTACCGTCACTCCTTTCAGTCTACCTATTGGTAGGACTCTATGTTGATTTTCTAGTTTTAATTGAATCGTTGAATATCCTAGTGTAGGTTCTCCCATGCATTGCCAAGTAGATTTTGGTAGTAAATTCACTTCGGATCTTAGATCTAGTATAATATCTTGAAATCCCCAATGTTAGCATTTAATCTAAATTCCCTACTTGTTCTTCTTCTTGTTTGTAGATGGTTGACAGTTTTCATTTATGGCTTCTGTTTCATCTCGCCGCTACATTTTTCTAGGATTTTTTGTAATATTTTGACAAATGAAGGATCATTTAACATTTTTATGCATGATTGCAATTTTTTTTTGATCATACTTACTTGTTCCTCGAGTTGTATTCTGTTGGTATGGTCCAATGATCGCGACATTTCATATTCCAGATCTTCCTTGCTCTGCTATGCAGTCGGTGCAATGTTCTCCTTTTGGAATTCTTGTCGGGCTTCTGTGAAAATCTCCTTCTCCTTATGCACGTCGAATTGCTTCTTGGGGTCGATGTTCTTCTTTACCCATTGGTTCTGTGCTGGTTCTTGTCAAACTATGTCATTTCCTGTTTTCGTTCCTCCTCAAGTGACTATATTAATGTTCCGACCATCATCCCTTGCTTCGACTGAAATCCACTAAACGTTCTGGTTATTTTGGTTCCTTTTTTCTTGGATTTTTCCAAGTAATGTTGGATAGTCCTCCGTATCATGGTCCGATGCGTGACAATACATACAAGTCGTTGGTGGTAGTGGACACTCCCGTGCATAATGTCTTGGTTTCTAGAAATTGTGACATGTGACAGGTCCTCTGCCGCGTCCGAAACCTCCTCTGGCTCGTCTTGCTCCTCTATAAGTTGCGTGGTCACCTCGCGGTGGGTTGTAATGTGGTCCCTGGTTATATTGCGCGATATTGTACTGGTGCTGTGCTGGGTTGTACTGTGGCCATGCGTTATTGTAAGGTTGCAACAAAATATTATACTATTGTTGCGCCGTGTTGTATGGTGTTAAGGATTGATTTAACTGTGGTGCTGCCTGTCCAGCCATCATTTATACCTGTACCCTGTATGCATCTGATGTTCTTTCCTGCATCAGCTCCATAGTTATGCAATCTTTGTCGTCATGGCTGACTGACTTGCAAAAGGTGCAATATGAGTTCTTGGGGACTATTTGGTATTTCTGCATCATCATGCAGTGGTAAGGGTCGTGACCCGATTTCTTGCATATTTCACACCATAACCCTCCCTATGGTAGTGGGTTTGACATCCCTCTCACCATATACTGTGCTAATGTTGGGCATTCATTCTTATGGTGTCCTTCCATTCTACAGGTAGTGCACCAAACTGCTTCTCGTTTGTCTTTGTTCTTATTCTGGTTTAGCTGAAATGTTAAGTTCTTTAGATCCTCCTTCAGTTATTTGATAGTTGGGTCCATCTGCTGAACTGATTCTCTTCCAATTGCAAGGCTTCTTGTAGAGCCTCTGTCTACGTCTGAAATTTTTGTTATCGTAATGGATATTTTAAGTGTGGGAGTAGTGAGTTGATAAACAGATGCCAATGCTGCATATCGGTCATAAGGTATTTTAACTTTCCTTTTAATCACTTGAATCTTTGATCAATCTCCCATAACGATTCTCCTGGTTTCTGTCTTATTTCAATCATCTGATTCATGTATTGATCCTTTGAGCTCGGCTTTTGGAACTCATTGATCAATAGTTTTTTAATGTCATCCAGTGTCCTTGTCATTTTGGGAACACTGTTCGTGTCTAGACTCATGTGCCAGTCTAGTGCGCGGTCCCTTTGCGCGATCGCTAGCTGCGTGAGTTTGGTGTCTTCATTAGTGATCTACTTTTCTTCCCAAATCTTTGCGCAAATGGATAGATGATTCTCAGGGTCTTCTGTTGCTTCTCCTCAAAACTCTGGTAATCTGATAGTAGGATCATGTCTTGCCATTCCAAATACTTAGCTACTCCCTCCTCTGCGTGGTGTAGATACTTGACTAAGGTTGCTTGAACTAGCTCCTCCAATTGTTTCCCTTTGTGTCGATGTACTTCCTGCTGTCGGATTTCCTTCGCACTTTGGTTGTCTAAACGGTGGTGTTCTTTTTGGTGTAGTGGTCGCACATGGGTTTATGGGTTCCACACTAACATTAATATTGAAGGGATGGCTGTCTTCTCCTCCTGTTCTTGGGCCTCTTGTTTTCCTCTCATATGCAGCGCGCATTATTTCCTCAATCTTCTCCAGAGCCTGGAGATCCTCTACCTCTTCCTCATCGCCGGCGAAGCCCTCCCTCTCGACTACGACTCTCTTCTTGGTATTCACCTTATATTGGTAGGGTTCTCCGCTATGCGTCGTTCCTTATGATGCCAAAATCCACTTGAGTTGGTCGTCATCCATAAAAATCGGGTCCAAGTGTTCCTCCTCCTCCTTCTCTGTATCCTGCCCTCCTTCCATTCCTCCTCTCTCTGTCAGTGATCCCCCCCCCCTCCCCCATGCGCGCAGGGAATTCTAGCTGTCTGATTCCATTGTCATTACACCTTTGTTATGTAGCAATATCTTGATAGAAGTATATAGTGATCAGATGTACCTTCCTTTGGGTCCTCGTAGGAACTCTTTCTCAGCTGCGCTGTATGACTTTGCTGTGTCTACCACAAATTCTGTGATGAAGCATGCCACAATACCGTCAAGCCAAAAAATCAACTGCGAGTGTGAATTTGTTGTTCACCTGCTGCAGTTGCTGGATCTGTATTGGAGTCCAATCTAGCTATCAAATCCAGTTCGTCGCATGGTTATCCTTTATTCTTAAGATCAAGTCTTGTAGTAGATGCTGAAAATCACAGAAAAAAACTTCATGTAAATCTGTAAATACGTATTTTCCAGGTATTTACGTGGTGTGATCCTGGGGTGTCTATTGTCTTTCTGTGCAAACTCTAGCTCTGTGGTTCTCAACCAACCCTTGATTTCTTCTCTTGTGGGGTTCCAGGGTCTCAACATCCCCTTCTAATGGTTCATTGCTCTTCCTTCATTTCATTCCATCTCATCTACTCAGTCCTTTATTGTTCCTATTAACATGAAAACATAACCATTTGTTGGTTACTCTCTTCCCTTCTCAGGTTTTATGAGTTATTGAACCAGGGTTCATGTCATTCGGGGTTCCAACAAAGCCTCTAAAACTATCTGCCCTCTTGGTAAACCAGAAGGAAACACAACACCCAGAAAGCACTGCGCAGTCTCACCCGAGATAGCTTTAAATGGGTGGCTGTAAGACTCAGGTGTTTAAAACCTAGGATAGAGTAGGGGATAGGGGTTACTTGATTAAGGTCAGATACCGTGAGCTGTAAGGGAGAGTAATTGTTCCTTGGATTTACATACGAATATCCCACAGTTTAATTAAAGTTACGTATAAGCAAATTCATAACAATGTATTAACTCATTCATTAAGTTTAACCATCAATTTCTAAAAGAAAGAAGAAACATGCATACATTTAACACGTTACACGAGGATTACCATGGTTCACCCCCTCCTGGGCCACGCCCACAAAGATTTGGCTCTTGTCTCTTATATTATGATAGTTCTACATTTCTGGCACCCCGCGCTTACAATTCTCCACAAAACTGGGTAAGATCTATGTCAGGTGAACTAGATCGCACCAGTCTCCATGACTTGCGGTCTAATCCTCATATATACCTTTCCTTGTATCTCCTTTGCTCAACAGCTTACAAAACCGGTTCGTATTGCTCAAAACATTACGAAGAATCGCTAACAATTACTAATGAAAAACCCTATATGATACTTTCATATCTATATTTATACATTTCAGGCTCTTCAACCTCTTACATAATATTACCAAAACCCTAACCCTTCTTACGTTAGGTCTTCCTCCCATACGCGTGTTTATCCTTGTCCAACTGTCATTTTCCTTTGTGCACGCTTTATTGCATGTGTGCATGCTGCTCTTCTGCCAGTTGTTACTTCACTTTTCTGCACGTTTTCTTTCCCATGATTGTTCTTCTTTCCTCTTTGGCCTGGTGCCAACAGGGTCGATCCTAAGGAAAAATGAAACAGGAAAGGGATAATGAAAAAATGCATGGAGGGAAAAATCTAACCTATATGCCATCTTCGAGATCATTATCTGTCAGAATGGATAAACAAGAATAAATGTACCAAAGGAAATGTCTCCAAAGTCCTGTATATAATACCAAAAACACTTACCCAGAAGTTAATAATTCTAATACATAAACCTCTGATAAATAAAAGTATTAAGGTATACAGAACTTGAAAGAAAGAAACCCTAGAAATACAACATGTAAAGAGGACCGCAAAACCTTACGGATTATGCATAATAGTTCTCCAGGAAGATCCCATTTCTAGGCTCATTCCAAGGGTTTCTTTGGTAACAAACCTGTTAAGATTCCAGTTCAGGAGGAGGTCAAAGATCCATAATCATAGATTCAAGGATGGCCTTATCTGAAGGCCACTCAAAATCCATGAAACTAAGGCCCGACAAATCACAAATACTAGGGCTCGAGGTCTTACAAACAACAAGATCAGACTCAAGAGGAAATGCCAGACTACTTAGGCCAATAGGGGGAAGCAAGGGCTCCCATGCCCCCATTGGATAAAACACTTGATAAAATGTTGAGACCTTGCCTCAAGAAGGTGAACATAACTGTAAAGGATCCTTCTCAAGAGCAATTGAACACCAAGGACATGACACCACATAATTCACCCATGGTGGGGAAGAGTTTACTCGAACACTAAGAATGCACAAAGGGGAAAATATAGGTAAAGACGAACCGTGATGGTGATTATCAAATGAAAGATTATCAATAATGGAAATGCTTCCATTGTGAGGGAAATGCATCACATGAAAGAGTGTATATACCAAAACATTCATCACATACACATAATCATGCCCAATAAGAAAATTAAAGTCTAAAGGGCCCGACACCACTAAAATATTGACTAATACAATCTTCCCTCCTAATGTGATAGGGAATTGAGGAAGAAATCCCAATCATTCACTAGGTCTTTTGTCAAAATCCAACAAATCACTGGTAGCTGAAAGAATATTGGGAGAGACTAAAGCTTTCCAAGTCGAGGATGATTAAAGACTTGCAGAGGATACTTCATCTACAACAATTCGGTGAATGCCTAAATTATTAATTCCAACCATTATCTGGAAGGGTGCAGAAGAAGGAAGGCGAGGCTCTACAAGATCATTCCAATTAAATGAAACCATCCTAAGATTTGGAGGGAGCATACTCGAAGAGAGTGGAATTCCCCCTTTCTTAGAAGGTACTGAAATGGAAATGCCAAGGACATGGTCATAAGACACATCACTCCCCAAGAGAAGAGTGGGATCGACTAAATATTGCATCGACGATGTCACTTCCTTAGACTTGTCACTCTCTAAGAGAAGAGTGGGATCAACCAAAGATTGCATTGGTGTGACCACTTCCTCAAGCACTGGTTGAATAGGATGTGATACAACATGGTCAATACATGCATCACCCCCCAAAACAAGAGTGGTGTCAGCTAAAGATTGCATTGGCACGACCGCTTTTTCAACCAAAGATTGATTAGATTGTTGGGAAACTGAAGATGACTCAGAACTAGAATGGTATTCAGATAAGGACCACACTTCTCGTGCCATGAAAACAACAGGGCACAAATGAGTAAGGTCATATCCTTTGAAAATATTACAAGGGAAATTGGGATTATGTCTTATAAATCTAGGATTCTCAACAATATCAATCCTCCTAGCATGACTTGCAGTGGCCGATGGGTTTCCCCCAACATGACTAGCAGAGGTTGGTTTCACATATCCAATGTGACTAGTATAAGTTGGTGACAAGAATCCAACATGAATCACAGAGGTTGGTGACTCGATTCCAGTATGAGTAGAAGTGACTGGACATTTTCACCTAGCATGACTCGCAGAGCCTGGTGACAAGACTCCAACTTAACTCACAAAGGTTTGTTGACGCATAAAAACACAACGATAAATACTGCTCGCAAATGATTTCCAAGCTTTGTTATTTATTTATAATAATGATAATAAACTAGTAGGTGGGACCCCCTTGTAGACTAATGGCGCCATGATGGATATGTTGCACTTATATATTTTGTTTGCTATTATGATGATGCCAACACAGTCGTCTACAATTTGATGATTCAAGTCATGGTTTTAATCGTTATGATGACATAAGATGGTTGGTTTATTGTTGCATGGCTAGATGGTTTTGATGGTCACTCACAAATTATGCCTGTCCTATGGATAAAAGGATTATTACAGGTTCTGTTTTGCATGTTGCAATTGTTGGAGAAATTTCTATTTTCGACACACTAGTTCAGTGGGAGTTAACTGACTAGTTCTATTTTAGACTTTCTATTTTTACCATCACTATTATGCATGCATGCATTCCTATGGAAAGCTAACTGCTTGATTGTTTTTATTAATTATGGAATGTTTTTCCTTATATATGAGTGTATTCCACTCATTCATTGTATCATATTGATCATGATCTATGTATCAATCTTCAGCTCATTGGAGTAGTGTGAATATATTTTCTCATTCTTCCATATTGAATCTCTCTTCCTTTCTTGATAAGATTTGTTTGTACTTGCTTTAGATATATATCCTGTGCAGGTTTCTATGAAACACTAACATGGTATCAGAGCTATGCTTCTTGGAGCAAGCTAGACAAACCAAAGAATAAAGAAAATCGAAGTTTCGGTGAGCTAAATATGTGGCCGTACATTTCAGCAGTGATTTCTCCAAAAATATTATGTTTTTGAGGAAATGACCCTCCTAGAATGTAAATCGACCCATTTTGGAAGTGGGTTTTCAACCGTTTGGCGAGATTCTTCACTGTTTGCTCAGAAAGTAAGACGCAAGATAGCCTCCTGAAACTGATACGAATCCATGGCCGTATCTTTCTACAGTGATTGCTCCCACAAATATTAAGTTTTTGAGGAAACTACCCATGTGAGAAGTAAATCAACCTATTTTGGAAGTGGGTTTTCAACCGTTTGGCAAGATTCCTCACCATTTTCTCAGAAAGTAAGTCTCAAGATCATTTCTTGAAACTGATACGAATTTTCATTTGAAGTGCCATTTCTGCCGTGATTTCTTAATTTTTCACTTGCAGATTGAGAGTAAATTTTTAGGGGTTCTTAGAAACAGTGGGAGAGATGGATATGACAACTATTATACAGTCAAACTTGGTGGTAATCCTCACACCATACAATTATTTTGATTGGAAGCCCAAGGCGACATTCCAACTCAAAAGAAAATGACTATATAATTTGACGATGGCGACATAAATAAAACCTACATCGGCGATCGAGAAGATGAGATGGGCGAACTGTAAGGATGATGCCACATGAATACTTCTTGAGTTAATCTCCACTAATTTGTGGTTTCATGTTGCCGCACGCAAGAGTCCAAACAAGATCTGGACCACCTTGGAAGGACTCTTTGAATGAGATGCGACATCATATGCTTGAGGTAGAGTTGAATACCTTAGAACCTAAAAGTTTTGATAATATACAATATTTTTTTACTAAATTTAAATGTTTTCTATTAAGCTTGGGTGAATGTGGTATTGATAAGTCTACATAAGAGAAACAACTTATTCTAACAATCTTGGCCAAGCTAACTAGAATACGCTGTATATGTCTCCAATTTCCATTATGGCAGATCTCTTTTTGGAACAAATTGGAAAATGCCTACGTTGGCTCGGTTTATTGAGTCTCTTACACAATAGCAGGCAAAACTCATATAGATGGGCCTCATGAGAGATCCCAAAGCACATGCACTCACCATGCATGATGGAAAAGGGTCATCCAAACAGAACGAGAAGGAGGGATATTCCAAACCCTTTAATGATTCTTCAGGTTCCAAAGACTCTTCAGATTCCAAGAAGAGGAAGGGAAAGTAGTGCACTTACTACAATAAACCGAATCATGAAGAATTCACATGCATGAAGAAATAGATCGATCTTATGGCACAAACACTTCAACATAACAACCTTGGAAACTTCATTCTAGAGGGAGTCAAGAAGCAGAAGGAAGAAGATCCCGCTCCTAAGAAAGGTAATCATCATTCTCTAGTTTCAATTAATTCCTCATCTGATTCATGGATTATAGATTCTGGTGCATTCCATCATATGGCAACGAAAGAGGCAGTTTTCTCTTCTTTGATTCCATTCTCAAGACCCCCTATTCTCATGGGGGATGATACTCTAGTAGCAATAACAGGAGAAGGGAGAGTGGAACTCCACAATGGCAGTTTTGAGAATGTTTTACATGTTTCAAATCTTTTTATGAATCTGCACTCAGTTTATCAGATCGTTCAGAAAGGTAAAAAGGTTGAATTTACATCAGATTCAGTTTCAACAATTGACATGCATGAAAATTCCATCATTGCAATTGGTGAGGTGGATCACAAGTCAAGGTTGTATAAATTCACTAAGTTTTCTAATGATGACAGCTCTATTCTACTTACACATAAGGAGAGTACTTTGCATGCACCTACAGTGCAACATGCATATACTCTTGTTCTTCCATCAGTTTCTGACATCAAAGATGATTCCATACACTCAGATTTTGTACATGGAAATAAGCAGGTAGTATAGCCAGATAAGAAGCCAACATCGAAGCTTCAACAGATGCCCAAGAAGGCACAGTCCACATTTTAGGCAACATGAAACCTTGTAGGGAATCCATTGGATTTGAGGAGGACTTGATCTCAACATGAGGAGCCTTCTCATGTATTTTCAGCTTTAGAACCCGCGATGCCCATGCATTTCTATATGGTTCAATATATTGATCCACAGAACTACAATAGGGTTGTGGGAAATCCATTATGGCAAGCAACCATGCAGAAGGAGTATGAGTCACTCCCATAGAACTGGACTTGGAATCTGGTTCCAATTCCACCAGAAAGGAGTATTTTCAGGTGCAAATGGGTCCATAGGATCAAGAGGTACAAGGCCTGGCAGGTTGCCAAAGGACTTCATCAGATCCATAAATATTTCTACATCTTCATGAAGACTTTCAGTGAGTAGAAGTTTCAAACTTTGCGGGATCGTCTTGCAGTGAAGAACACCATTTCCTAGCAGTTGCCATTTTCTTCTTTTGATACATTATCTTTTGAGGGGGGGTTTTGTTCCCACGTGGTTTTCCCTCTTTCATCACTTTTATTTAGTGTTCATTAGTTGCATTGTACATGAGTACCTAAAATGGCCTAGTAGCCAAGAATCATTTTTTACTCCATAGTGATGTTCAGGGGGGGTGTTGGAGAAATTTCTATTTTCGACACACTAGTTCAGCGGGAGTTAACTGACTAGTTCTATTTTAGACTTTCTGTTTTTACCATCACTATTATGCATGCATTCATTCCTAAGGAAAGCTAACTGCTTGATTTCTTTTCTTAATTATAGAATGTTTTGCCCTATATATGAGTGTATTCCACTCATTCATTGTATCATATTGATCATGATCTATGTATCAATCATTAGCTCATTGGAGTAGTGTGAATATATTTTCTCATTCTTCCATATTGAATCTCTCTTCCTTTCTTGATAAGTGTTTTTTGTACTTGCTTTAGCTAGATCTCCTGTGCAGGTTTCCATGAAACACTGACAACAATTAAACATGGATTTTTTTTTTTACATATGGTCTTAGACAAGGGGATCATATGAGAGCTCTTCTAAACAACAGGACTATACACAAGCCCAAATGTTATGTTCTATTGTGACAAAGGGAGGGTGCATAGCCCTTACTGCTAGACTTGTTCGCTTTGTTATATGATACATATTGAAGAACATAGGTCAATGTATGGTGCAATGTTGTTTAAAAAAAAAGAAAAGGTTTTGACATTACTTTGGGTGGCGCACTATGCAATGGAATATATCATTGGAATATATGGTTGACTTAATGGTTAGTGTTATGGTGAGTTGGTTGGATTGTACGTTGAAATGAATGGGGCTAGGGAAGGAATAAATGTGCATTTACTACACATCACTCAAATAACCCTCGAGGCTCGTCACCCTAGCCATACTTGCATTTGGTTTTTTGGATCTGGTGGTTGTTGATGCTCCACGATTTTTGGTTGTGAAAGAGGATACAATGTAACTCTCTCCCTCGAGCAATATTTTCCAGGTATGGTTCCTCATTTTTCCATCCATGATGGTTACTCTGCGTTATGAATTGATTTTTGGCTCATAATTGCTTGAGGTCTGTGTTTTTCTTAAGTTTTTGGACTATATCGGTGTTGTTCTTATGGTTTCTTTTAGTGAATATTTTGACTGTTGGCATTTTAAATAAAGAAGAATGGTTATTCCTTGCTATGTGTAATCTATGCATGGGTTTATTGGTTAAATAAAAAAAAGGCATGTTTAGTCAGCTTGGGGTTTTTGTTCTGGTTCTCTGTGGAACTTATGATTATAGTTTAACAAGCTTTGAGCTTTGTGCATGCATTTTACAACTAGTCTTGGTGTTAAGTTTTGCCACTCCTTTTTGTCTCTGTGGTCAATATGTTTCTTTTCTCCAGGTTGCAAGGTGAACTATTAAGAGTTGGAGTGTTTATTTCCATGTATTAGTTGATCCCCGAGCTGTTATTTATCATGGTGTTTCCCTCATTATCGCTGTTTCTTGGAAGCATTGCACAGTCGGGTTTAGTATCACCCAAAACTTTAATTGAAGCTTTATATGTGCCTTGGTTGGCCATGGGTTGTGCTTGGGAATTCTTTTTACAGTTCTTTTAAGAGTTCATTTCCTCTCGTTCTCTGTTGAAGGTGGTTGACTGTCATTTGATAACCCTTACTATCAAGAATATTGTTAAATATTATATGTTTGTGGTGAATTTGAAAGGGGCATGAATTGTCTGTTTCTTTGATGACTTATTCCTTAAATTGAGCCATCTATTATTACTCTTTGTGTGCTATTTTTAAACCTTAATAACGATATTGATATCGTTGCAAGTCCAGTCAAGGGTAAATAACACTGTGTTTTCTTGGTCGATCGGGCATGATTTGACTCTGTCTCTTGTTGGGAAATTTTTAAAATAAGTTTGTACATGTTAAATTTATGAGAAGATTAGGCTCGAAGTTGCATGTTATTAGTTGAATGCTATTTCGGATCAATTCTTATGTTGATTATGTTGGATGAACACCTGTGTGTGAATGGATTGGGGCCTGATTATGAGTTTTAATGCCCAGTTGATTATGTCGAACAATGTTTGGAAAATCGACAAATGGTGATTAATATTGGGACTATTCTTATTTGATTTTAAGGAATAAATATTGGATGTGGATGGATGGAATCACTGTGCATATTTCTATTTAGTTTTAAAATAAAAAGGATTTAGCATTGGAATATGAATGACTGTGGCTCAAAAGGTTGTTGTGTTTATCATATAAATGGAAATGTTGTTATTATGACTGGTGTATAAGTCTATATGGGTGAAAACGCTACTGTAATTGAGTATTTCTGGGAATATGAATTGTTTTTTCTTAAAAGTCAACAAGCAATATGTAAAAGAAGTGACAGTTTAAATGGTGGTTTTAAAAGTGAATGCTGATTGAATTATGGAGGTATGAACATAGTTATGTTTGATTGGTTGATTTGATTTATTTTTATATGAATAGTATCAATATTTTATTCCCTCTCATGCTACCACTTTTCTCTCATTATACCCCCCTCATAATCCCATTATCATTTTTGGCACCCCTTTTCTGTAAAATAAATTAAAAAACTATATATAACAACAACAAAAAGAGATAACACAGAAATAGATGGCAACTGATATTTTTGGTATTTGATTGCATAGTTAAATTATTTTATTAATTTTTGATTAGTACTCATGTATTTGTCCCCTCTCATTATATAAATTTTTCGCTCATTACACTGCCTCCAAATGTCCCATGAACCCTATCCACCCCCTGCTCACTTGGAAATTATTAAATGATTTATTATGGATGGATTTGCATGGGTCTTGTGTCAATTCCTGAGCCAAATTTTGTTTCATACAAGAATATTGTCATGTATGGTCTGTTAAGGGACATCTACTAATGAATTTTTGCATACTGGATGAGTTTCTTCAGCAGGGGTAGCCATGGAAAAAATAATAGAGGAAGAGGTAACTGGAACAGAGGGCCTAGAAGGCCTAGATTATCCATTAATTTCGATGTTGACACCTAGGAACTGAACCAATTGTTCCAAGTTGGGTTCTTCAACTGGATTGGGCAAGGGATAGTAAAACCCCGACCAAAGAGACCTCCCTTCCAGCCACAAAATATCCCTAGTATTCCTATGCCTCCTCATGTGTCCATGCAACCAGAAGTCCTTGCAAATGATGGATGACAAGAGTTTGTCAATCTGGCTATCTCTCACCATCGTGGCTGGCCCAATTTGTCATTACCTCCTCCACCACTTGTAAAGTCTAATGTTCAAATTGACCTTGTGCATTCACTCGTTCAATCCTCTCATGCTAGTAAAAGGCTTAAAATAAATGTCCCCCATATGCAATATAAAGGCAAAGTTGTTGCCTCCCCTTTCTCTCCTTCAAATGACTCTTCAAAATCAGTGTCCTCCCATATGCATCTGAAGGATGATTGTTCCCATGTTGTTAGTGATATACAAACTCGAGGTTCAAATCAACCTAAGGCTACTTCCGGGAAGTCAAAGGGGGACAACAATGATAAAAAAAATATTGCCTCTCAGAGTGGAAAGTATGGATTTTAATTTATGTGTTCTTATGATTGAGTTGCTGAAGACAATGGTCTACAAAAATTTTGGACAACAAACTATTTTTTGGGGATAATGTGGATATTTACATATTTTTGGATATGATTTGAGTTATTTATGATATTTAAATATTCAAATTTTGAAGGTATTTAAGGGAGTTACAAGGTGGCATGTGTTTAAATGATTATCCAATTGTGTTTTATTTTATAATTTGAAAAGAATAAAAGAAGTGAGTCACAAGGGGTCCCACCTACTTAGTTATTATTGAACAAAGACCCTTAATTATTATTATTATTATTATTATTTCTCCTAAACTAAATTAGTTAAGTTAAACTAACTTAACTAAAGAAA
The DNA here is from genome assembly GCA_010110895.2 of Picea sitchensis. Classification (NCBI taxonomy): domain Eukaryota; kingdom Viridiplantae; phylum Streptophyta; class Pinopsida; order Pinales; family Pinaceae; genus Picea; species Picea sitchensis. Next base: position 56,728 of record SNQJ01S0025872.1, read on the forward strand.
GTAGTTGAACTACTTCAAATTATTTGGAAGGCATAAAGCTAAATGAGAAGAAGAAACAAAGGGAGAATAGAAGGAGAAAACAATACTAAGGTTTTCTCTTTTTGATTTCATGAGATAGTTTCATTTTTCACTCATTCTTGAGTTCATTCAAATCCGAATTCTCTTTTTGAAAGCAGGGTCCTATTGTAGACAACAAGCTTCAGAACTGAACCAAATCATTCAGAAGAGTGTTCTATATGTGTTGATTTATCTTTGATAGTCTGTGTATACTTGTCTGTTTATGGATTAAGTTTCATAGCTGATAAATGATATTGTCCATAGTCAAATTCACAACAGTCTGTGGCAAGCTGATCCAAATTATAAAGTTCAGTTTTTACTTCTTTCCAGAGTCCTTTTGTATGGTTTTCATTGGGGATCTCTAAATTAGACTTTGGTCCATGCCCTCACAGGGGTTTTGTAAAGAGATTTTTTTTTTTGATTTCTGTCTTATTTGTATGTACTCGTGACTTGGTTACTTTTGATTTTTAATCTCCACATTTACTTTTTGTAATATGATATTTTTCAAAAACTTATATAAAATTTTATGTTATTTTGTAACATCCTTTTCATAAAAAAATCAGCCTAAACCCTTGTAATTAATACTTGTGGATTGGGAAAATATTTTTTGAGGCTATAAAACATAGGGTGATATTCCTGACTATCTTGTCTTAGCTAGGAAAGATTCGAAAATGCTTGAGTAATATAATTCATATATTTTCCTCAACATTTATTTGGCGACCATACTGGGGAGATCTTCCATATATCTCTGGTTGATTGTATGCGTGATTATCATTGAAAATTTTATATTTCTTCTTTTCATTCTTTGATTGTTTTCTTTCCTTCATGACAATACCTATTACAAGGCAACCCAATATTGAGCCTGGTCTTAAAGACCAGGACAACATTTCTTTAACCTTATTCAATACCATCTTGGAAACCACTAACACCCAGGATGAGCTTGAACACTCATGGGAAGTAATTGAACAAGACATAATTGTCTGAGAACATTGGGAGGCTAGGCAAAGGAAACCTAGGAATCAATGTTATAACCCTAAATTTCTCTACATATGCATACCTAGAATTTGGCTCTCTTACTTGCATTTTTTTCCAAGCCATCACTGAGTTGCTATTCTAAAAAACTCATTTTTTGAAGATGTACGTGCCCTGCACCAATATTGCCCACATACATACGCTTTTTGCACCACTACATCCCATGTACGTACGCATGTTGCACCACGACAACCTGTGTATACTTGCAAAAGTTGCAAAAATTAAAAAGTTGCAAGGAATTCATTGAGATTATTGGCTATTGGGTAGTTTCCCAACTAATCCACCACCTATAGCCCGTCACCCAACCGAATAACCATCTTTTTCCCATATAAAAGGAGTTGTTGGGGTATCATTCCATGTCTAGACATAATAACAGTGAAACTCTGCCCATTTCACATCCCCTCCTTGCCCAAGCATTTGCAACCTTGTTGTGAGAATTGTCTCAGAATTCCTCATTTTTCCCTTTTTCCTCCATCATAACCCATTCTGTTTTCCAAGAAGAAGGTTGAGAGGAGAAAGATACACGGAGGTGAACTTGGAGCTTGGTAAATAGGATCCCGGACTAGGTTCGAGGAGCATTAGCTGACTTTGGTTGTAAGTGATCATTGTATTATCAATAAAATAAGTACTTTTCCTGTCCCAAAACATGATGTGTCGAATGTTTGCATTTGTTTTATGTTTTTATTCTAACATATAACCCTTATTTATGTATGAAATGCATGCTTGTAGTTCTCTGTTTATATGTATTTGTATGCAGGCCAACCTTGGGAGGAGGTTTTCATTCAACGAAGCTATCGAGTGCGAGAGGATCAACACCGGACGCAAAGTAAAGGTACAGTTACCAGATCCTTCTCATTTTGATTTTCCTGCATAAGTCTAGGGTATGTTTGGGGTAGTTATAGAAGTAGGAGATGTTTAAAAGGTTATTGATATGCCTACATTGTAAACCCTGGTGTAGCCATAGGGGGGTTTCTCCCGCTAGCAGAACCGGCGACCATACTGGGGAAGCCTCTGGGGTTTTAGGGGATGTTTTGGGTGTTTGATTGGTTTTAATGCCTTTTGAGTTTTTGTGATTCTGCTGAGTCTTTTAAGGGATTTTGGTCACCTGTTGATGCCATACCAGTTCTCCCTACCCTGTCAGTTAGTCTGTTCATTTCTTTTTCAAGATATACAAAGGTGTACATAGCCTACTGTGGGACAACACACATACATACACACCCTGCTTTATAGACAACCTGCGTACATATGCATGATTCTTAAGCATCAATAGCGTACATGTGTCAATAAACTATTTTTAAGAAGAGGCAGTCAACCTCTTCCCTGATTGAGGTTTTACTTCTCAGGGTTTCTTGATTAAGTGAAGCGTCTTTGGTTTTTACAGTCATATCCTGGGTTAGATGTCAGTTTTATTTTCTTTTTGAATATTTCTTGTGTTTACTTCGAAAGGGTTTTTAGGAAAGTCATTGAGTTGTTGATCAACCTGTTTGGTGTCTTTAGTGACTCCCTGCGATCCACAGTGGGCTAGAATTCAGTTTTAGTCTTGTCTGGTGTTTCTTTTACCCCCTTTCATTTTCTTTAAAGAAAAGAAAAAATATTTATTTCAAGTTTTTCTTGCTTGAAGCATTTACAAAAAAAAATGTTTTTTCATTCCTTAGTTTGGTAAAGTAGTTATTTTACTTGAAAGGAAAAAGAGTTCGATTTTTAAGTTCTTTACTGATTTCTTAGAACTTAAGTAGATCGTAGTTGAGTGCAATTTTGTTTTAGGTCTTCCTTTTAAATATCTTGAAAATAGTTAGTTATGAAAAATTGGTTTAAAGAGTTAGTTGCAAATTTTTATTGTTAAGTAGAAGTAATTTTTCTTTTAGAATTTCGTTCACTCCTCCTCTTTTCGTCTCTCATAAACATCACTAGTTTCACTGCCATATACTTTGAGTTAAAAAAAGTCATTTAAAATGAACACTAATTTAAATTAATTAGACTTTTTTGTTTGTAGGGTTAATCAACTAGTTTAGAGCTAGAGCCTTGAATTAGGTTGGAGAGAAAACTCTTCAAGGCTTATAAACAAACATTAGAGTCAGAGCTAGGGAGTGTATTAGTCTAGTGATGTGAAATTTATCTGGGACCCCCCTTTAACACAGGGGATAAATACGAGGTTGCGTGAGGAAAGGTAGCAGAGATAACCCCTCCAAAGCCGGATCAAGCGTAGTGGGGAACACATATTGAGGATTTGTCGTGGGATATTGTTGTTTTCATTTGCCTACGGAGCTTCATGGACCTCGAATCCATTTGAGATCCTCAGTTGTCTTCCAGACCACTTAATTTCGATACCCTCAGTAGGTTTCAAATTTTCTATCCTACTCATTGCAGTCCACCCAATTATCGATTGTACCCGCCTGGTGACTGTTTGTGCGTTGGAAACTTAGTTGCCTCTATTATAGGGACTTACACAGGTGATTGCAGGGGTATACTGCGGTACCTAGGATAGACGTTGGGCCATTCTTTGCATAATATACCCGGAGGGTGATTCCTGTTAGAGTTGCACTTGCACCGATAAGTTGCTCTAGTGTTGGCTGGCGTAAATATTCTTCCAACTAGATAGTGTTTTGCTTGCTTTATCTTGTAGGAAATTTTCTAGTGTGTGCTTGGTTTTCAGCGTTAGTTAAAGCCTTACTATGTCGTTGATATTTTCACAAAGTGGAATATCAAGAGATCCATTGGTTGCAAAGTCTTTAGGGTCTGTGTTCAGTTCCATTGGAGCCACCAATGCCACCATTATGATGAATACTTGACCAACAAGGGTCATTTGAGGCGATCGGGCCACAAGAGACTGTTCCTGAGCCATCCCCGAGAGGATATTACTCGAATTCGGAGGAAATCACTATTTTTGACTTTGGAGCAGAATCTGTAGAGCCAACCAACCCTCTGATCGCTAACTTGTCGGTGCCAATCTTGGTACAAGTTGTCCCTCCAAGGGTAACACCTCATGAGCATCAGATAGTCTTGCAAGCAGCTATGGAATAAAATGATGCTACTTCGTTAGGGAGTCCTCACACACCCTCAATGACTTCCACCACTGGGGGAATTCTGCCTCCTAACCCACCTTCACCGGTCCAGACCACAATGGTCTTGACCACCTCTACTTCGGGCAGTGGTCTGATTCCATCAATAGCAGTGACCACTGGTCCATTCACACAGAGTGCGACGAGCCCTCCATTTAAATATGGGATGCCCAACTTTGATACAAACTCCATCCTTACCTACTCCACCCTACAAACCATAGGTATGGGGGCAGGGATCTCAAACGCTCCCTTGCAAGGGTCCATGGGGGGAACTTCAGCCTCCTATAACGCTATCCCTTACGGTGGGGGTCACATACCTCCTCTGTCCCACTCACTCGGTGGTGCTTTTCAGCCACTTGTCGGGCCGAACACAAACTAAAACTTGTTTGGAGCAGGTAGTCTAGGACCATCTTCCTACACCATGCCGATGGGTTCTATTTTATTCTCTTTGTTCGATGCATTTGGAAATAACACTTTTTCGTGAGTTGTCGTCTCGACCAGGGGAAAACCTGGTTTTGGACAACAAAATCCTGTGCAAGGTACTATTCCTACACAAGGGGTAAGTGTAGGAGATTTCTCCTCACAAGGACTCTGGAATCCTTGGCAGGGGTCAGTTCCCTCATTAGGGATGCCGACCATGGGAAACCCCTTCCATGGTCAATGGAACCCCCGGCAAGGCTCAATACCTATTCCCATCAGATCGGTAGGGGGAAACCCTTTCTAGAATATTTGGAACACAATGCAGGGAGCAATCCCCACCCAACCCTTGACGTCCAATTATGGGAATCAACTGATGATGTCCCAACAAACACAATTTTCATACACTTTTCAAGGCCATGGTGTCTACTAGAACCCTGGCCAACAACCCAACGTTTCCTGGCAACCTGGTGCCAGTAAAAATCCAGGCTCCCTTTTTCCTGTACATAGTACTCAACCCAAACTACCATTCTAGCGAAGTTGCATTTGCCAGACTTGTCAAGGTTGCTTAATGACCCAATTTTTCATGATCCATGTTGGCCTGCCATGCTGACTAAGTTTCCCTTAGACATTTCAAAGTTCGAACGTAAGCCTAGCGAAGACCCAGGTGATCACGTGACAACTTTCCACCTATGGTGCTCGTCAAACTCGCTATGAGACGACTTCGTACAGTTGCGACTGTTTCATGGAACTCTTATCGGGGGTGCTGCAAAATGGTACATCGAGCTCAACCACTCAAGATACTCTTACTTTAGCGATTTGGCGATCATTTTCCTGAACCATTTCCAACTACCTGTGAGATACGATGCCGATACCAAATTGCTGACCAACCTTGAGCAGATGAAGGATGATCATATATTGTATCAAATCTGAGAATGGCGGCGTCAGAAGAGTTTGATTAAGGTCCAGGTCCCATCAACTTTCCTACTGGAGTGGTTCTTGAAGTCTTTGGTACCTCAGTTATCCAAGGACGTTGAAACATCAATAGTGTTTCCAAAGGAGGAGGCGATAATGAGAGCACAACAACTCGAACTGATATACTCTCAGTTTGGTTTACTCTATGAGATTTTTCCAAATGCGCGACTGTCCATCCTTGACAAGGACAGACAAAAGTCTTGACCAGATGTCGATGGTATAGTTGGTTGAACATAAACAAAGTCCACTGATCAACTATCAAATCAATTGCAACAATTTTCGATACAATAGACAACGACCAACCAGACCTTTGTTTTGAAATTTCCCCCTACCCAAATGTCAGACGTACATAGTGTGAATTTGACGAACCCAAAGGCCAACCCACAACCTGAAGGGAAGAAAAAATAATGAAACAAGAAGGGTAAGGGGGATAATAAACCCAACAACAATGTTGGCGTGGGCAATATAGAGAAGAGAAAGTCGAAGTATCCATGTAACCTTTGCATGGAGGACCATCCTACTCACTTGTGCCCTCGACTTGTAGAGGCCTAGAAGTTATTGGCGCAACAACAACCTACTGTGTTAAAGAACTCATTTCCACATGGGAAAAATATGACCTAAGCCTCTTCGAGCATGAATGGGGGCATTCAAGGACCCCCCACATCTTCTAGTAATCCCTCGGTCGCGAACATTTATATGATGAAAGGTGACACTTACATAGAAACTAGGGCACATGATTGCAAAATGCCAAAAACTATTGAAAATGGTAAAGAAGCCGTAAACCCATCTGTTCCTCTCCAGATTGAGAAGACAATGGGAGAAACAATGGCACGCATCCCGAAAGGGGAGTTCAAGAAATATTCCCATAATCCGAATGTGAGGGCCACCCATAATTACTCTGTGGTAGAGGATTTGTCACAAACCCCTTGCGTGATGTCTGCTTTGGAGGTCCTCCAGAGTTGCCCTTCGCAGAGAAAGTCTTTGTTGTCCACTTTGGGATCTGCTAAGACCTGTAATCTGGGAACCATCATGCTTGATACGACCAACTTGAAACCTTGTCTCCTTTACCATGTTGCGTTTCATATAGTAGTGGCTCACCCCACAAAATATTTTACTCGAAATATTTTTCATATGATGGTTGATGAGGGTTCCTCGACTTGCATGATGTTGTTGGTGTGTTGGAAGACCATTAGATAACCCATTTTGTCTCCATCACCTACTCTGCTTACTGATTTCGATGATTTTTCTTTCAGACCACATGGAATCATTCCTTCTTTCCCCGTGTAGTTAGGAGGAAAGACCATGTGCATCGAATTTGAAGTGGTCGATGTGCCTCTCGACTACAACCTTTTGTTAGGAAGGATTTGGAACTATGCAATGCATGCAGTGATTGCCACAATTTTTTGGCTCTTATTGTTTCCACATGAGGGCTGAATTGTAACCATTGACCAGTTGTCCTTCTACAGGCCTGACCCTTCATCAGGGGCATCCACGGTCCTGATGATTGATAACCCTCAACCCGACATTGTCAATATGGGGGTTGGCTTATGCCCACCTTTTATGGGTACTTTCCATTACCCACCTCCTTATGGTGATGTCAAGTTTATATCAACTACCCCCGACCATCCTAGGGCTGAAATGTTTCAAGTGTCGTCATTCCGTATGATTTACTTTAATGATCCATGGACTCTTCCTTCCCCATAGGATTCTATGAAAGGGACAGGGCATCCTGGCATGGCTATCCCCTTGTATGAGGAAAAAATTGTGTACAATATTGTCCAACAAGCTTCGACCAACCCCAATTCGACTCCCGCATAGGAGTTAGATTCAGTTCTTGAGCCTATTTGGGATCAAGTTTCTCTTGCCAATACTGATTATTTATACTTGGTATTTCCATTAGATGAGGAAATTATTGAGGCATTGGCTAGTCAACATAGACCCTGGGATGATCTCTATCACAGATCTTATTTTCTCCCAGAGTTGAGAAGAATAGAGGCAGGAGAATTCGTGTTGACTATGAATGGAGATAGGTCTTGTCTTGTTAATCCTCAGGCTACGCACACAGTTTATGCCAAGGGTAATATGGAAAGTATCGTCGAAATGATACCTATTGATATATCTAGAACCCTTGGTGTCATGGAGAATGTTTTCATTGGAGTGAACTGATCCCCCGAAGAGATTCAAATATATATAGATTAATTTAAGGAATTCCGTGATTTGTTTTCCTAGTCTTACAAGGAAATGCTAGGCATTGATCCAAGAATTGTCGAACATGAGATAACGACTTATCCCGACACCAATCCGGTCCAATAGAAGCTTTATCCGGTGAATCATCAGAAAGCGACAACTATTAAGGCTGAAGTAGAGAAACTACTGAAAGCCAGTTTTATCTACCCTGTACAGTTGATGCAATGGGTGTCAAATCCCAATCTGGTTAATAAGAAACATGGTACGATTCATGTGTGCATGGAATTCTGTGACTTGAATAAGGCCTATCCAAAAGATAATTTCCCCGCCCCATTCCTTGATCAGATTGTCGTTGAATGCGTAGGCTGTGAGGTATTTTCATTCATGGATGGTTTTTCAAGATACAACCAGATTCATATCAAACCCGAAGACTAGCATAAATTTTTTTTTATTTGTCCGTGGGGAACATTTGCTTATCGTAAGATTCTTTTTGGCCTGAAGAATATCAGAGCCACTTTTTAGCGGGCCATGTCTTTTGATTTCCACGACCTTATACATATAGTTGAGTCTTATCTCGATGATATAGCATCATGATATCACAAGAGAGCTGATCATCCCACACACCTCTGACTAATATTTGAGTGATGTCGCTACTATTAGATTTGCTTGAGTCCCAACAAATGCAGTTTATGTGTGACGTCGGGTAGTCTTCTAGGTTTCATAGTTTCGACAACAAGGATCATGGTCGATCCTCTTAAGGTTGAGGTGACAGTTCAGTTGCCTCCCCTTTGCAAAGTCCCTCAGCTTCAGAGCTTACAGGGGAAAACGAAATTTCTTCGACGTTTTATCGCAAACTATGTCGAAATCATGAAAGGGTTCATGCGTTTATTGAATAAGGGAGTCCCTTTCTGTTGGGACAAAGCCACTCAACGCTCTTTATAAGTGTTTAAACACACCCTTAAGTATTCCCCTCTGTTTTAGACACCCAATTATAATAAATATTTCTTATTGTACTTGGCCGCTGCAGAGTCGAACATCAGTATGGTATTGGTTCAAGAGGATGATCTACTTAAAGAGCATGTGATTTATTACTTGAGTTGAGGCCTAGTTGGGCTGGAACACAACTGTTCCCATGTTGAGAAGCTTTCATTGGTAGCAGTGGATGCTGTCTAGTAGTTCCATCATTATATCCTACTTCACAAGACCAACGTCGTTGCCATTGTGAATCCATTTCAATACGTGTTGACACGACGATTCATCGGTGGAAAGATCAGTAGATGGATTGTTATCCTCCAAGAATTTGACTTAGATTTTGTTTCTGCTAAATTCAAAAAGTCACTGGTATTTGCGGAACTTATCTCGGAACTCCTAGTCGAATTAGGTGATGTTACGCTCAAAGAATCACCTATTAAAGGAAATCTTTTTCTGTTCGCATCTTCAGAGCCCTGGTATGGAGATATACTAGTCTATCTCCAGAATTTGAAGTGCCCCTCTTCTGCTTCTCATGATCAACGTCGACGAATATGCCATTAGGCATGAAAATATCTCATCCTCAATGACACTTTGTATCGTCGAGGTGTATATTGCATTCTTCGCTGATGCCTTATTCACAAAGAAGTATAACTCATTATTAATGACTGCCACACTAGAGCATGTGGTGGTCATCTGTCTGGGTTGGAAACAACCCAAAATATTCTATGAGATGGTTACTTTTGGCCTATGTTAATTAAGGATTATGTCGAGTCGGTCAAGAAGTGCCACCCATGTCAGATCTTCTCTCAGAAGATGAGGGAAAATCCCGCTCCCATGTTTCCCCTCATTGCTGTTGGTCCCTTCACTAAGTGCGGGATTGATTTCACCACATGCCACCTAGATTCAACCAAGGGGCATCATTATATCATCGTATTAGTAGACTACTTTACAAAGTGGGTCAAAGCTATGCCAACATTCAATAATGATGGAGAAACAACAACACTCTTCATTTTTAACCAGATAATAGCAAGTTTTGGCATCCCGAAGGAGATTGTCATTGACCATGACAGTCACTTCCAGAAAAAAATGATGTCTGAGTTAACATAAAATCTTGGGTTGAAGCAAGAACATTTTTCACCCTACTACCCACAAGAGAATGGTTAGGTGGAAGCTGTGAATAAGTCCCTCAAGACTATTCTGCAACGAATGATCAATTAGGCCAAGTCAAATTGGCATTTGATGTTATACTTGACATTATGGGCCTAACGAACGTCTATAAAGACTGCCACCGGTTTCTCACCTTTTCAACTTGTTTACAGGATGGAAGCAGTCTTTCCTATAGAGTGCCAGATCCTATCTTTAAAGTTGACAGTAGAGTTATTTCCAGACACTTCACTGCTTGAGGAATGCCTATTATACATTGAGCATCTCAATGAGAAATGATGTGATGCAACCTTGGCCAATGAGGATCACAAGCAATGAGTCAAGTGTCAATATGATCGGTCTATTTGTCCTTGGATTTTCTAGAAAGGAGACCTTGTCTTGGTCTACGACAAAGATAAGGATCCATTGGGGGTAGTCAAGTTCAAACCCATGTGGTTTAGACCTTTCATTGTGAAAGAGGTCTTAAATAAGGGCACTTACCATCTGGTTGAATTTGAGGGAAATGCTTTGGCAGAGCCTAGAAATGGGCTCTACCTCAAGAAGTATTACTCATAGGTTGGTCACCTTGGGTGACTTCTTGTACATATGTATAGTTCTTATACAGTTAGTTTTTTGTATTTTTTTTTTATGGATGTGTCATTATTTATGTCATATTTTTCACTGTGGCATATGTCAAGTGAATCAGAGGTATTATTTGGGTTCACGGACGGCGCTAGCCGACATACTTGAAGGATTTTTGCCACAACTTGGGTGATTTTCATGCCTCAAGGTGAGTTGCTATCTTTTGGATGTATCTATCTAGGTGACGCTACAAAAAATGTCGCCGAGTACAGTGAAGTGATAGAGTTACTTCGTGACGCTTTGTCACATGGTATCTCTCACCTCCGGGTCTACTTAGATGCTCAACTAGTTGTGTCCCAGTTAAATGGGGTTTATCGCATTTATGATCCTACTTTACAACGGCGATTCCTTAGGGTACGTCTCTTAAAACGTTAGTTTGATTACATTACATATATCCATGTTCTTAGGAGATTAAATCAAATAACAAATACTCTAGATAATCAAATATTAGATTGGCATGTGCATACACATAAAAAGAAGCACACACATACACATGTACATACATTTTCTAAAATGTGATCCATNGTCGCCGAGTACAGTGAAGTGATAGAGTTACTTCGTGACGCTTTGTCACATGGTATCTCTCACCTCCGGGTCTACTTAGATGCTCAACTAGTTGTGTCCCAGTTAAATGGGGTTTATCGCATTTATGATCCTACTTTACAACGACGATTCCTTAGGGTACGTCTCTTAAAACGTTAGTTTGATTACATTACATATATCCATGTTCTT
>SNQJ01S0025872.1:67953-90594 GCA_010110895.2 Picea sitchensis
GGTGCGAAGGCCTCAAAAATAGTAATCTGATATAAATCATGGAGCTTATGCCCTAAAAAATATACAAAAATTTCCCTCGACACATAACAGGTCCATCTTATCAAAGCTCGGGGCCTATTGGCCCTGCTGTAGTGAACAACATCGTTTTCCAAGCACCAGAAGAGTTGGACCCAAGTCCATGGCACCCCAACTACATGAGGCTACATAGATGGCAAGAGATCCTCGATATCGGCCATGGGAAATGCATGAGTGAGCGTGGTGAGGTTCCATTCCACCTGTCTCAAAACTCTCTCAGCCTCTTCGAACAGAGGTCCCCCTACGACTACTAGTACGATGGTTGTTGCTGGTGCTACCTCTGGTTGAGGATGTCGCCTAGTCCTCGAGAAGTATGCTAGGTGCACAGGTCCCACATCTATACATAACATATACATAGTTGTCAGATACTTTGATACACATAAAAAATGATATATATATAAAAAAACTAAAAATTAAAATAACTTTAAAAACAAACGTAACGATCTCCCCTCGCTCCTCTCCAAGAGGTACGAGCATGTTTGGATCCCTAGAAAAGTTGATTCTGGCGTAGGGGTAGTCCTTTATCACCGGAATCTGCTGTGCCCACCAGTAAAAAAATGTGTCATCGAAGGCCTCTATGGTCTGTCCTCCCCCCTGTCATGGAAACAACGCTACCCATCTACACACGGCTGGGAAGGAGGCCACATGCCCCCGCACTATCTCTCTCGAACTGAGGCTGGGTACCCTCTCAAAGAATAATGAGCATAGAACAATACCAAACCCAAATTTCTTGTTTCTACGCTCACGACACTCTGTAAGTTGCCTCTTCATGAAAGTAAGCATGGTCGTGCTCTAGTAAAAAATGCGTGCATCAAGGCACTGCATAGCACAATACATGTGTGCCCGAGAAGCCTAGTGGACAGCTGCGGATCCAGTGATCCACCCAATGAGCAGTAAGATCACATTCAGTGATAGGTTGGTGATATTGTTTATGGGCACTTGAGAACCTACTTTCTCAGTGCCTGCCTCACAATGCATACTGATGTAGTCGACGATGTTGAAAGGCCCAGGAGGAAACATGCGTATGTTGAATCGTTCCCCTCTCCTCGAGAGGCCATTCAAGAAGTAAATTTCCTTGGTCATTGGAGTCAACAACTTCCCCTCAAGAATGAACGCTCTACATCTGAGTGCCAATAATCCACCAGGGCATTCAAAAGCATGGGTTGTGCCCTCATAAGCGGACACTGGTAGAAATTCCATAGCCCACATTGTTTTAATGAGGCAATGAAAATAGGGTATTCATCGACCAATATATCAATCTCCTCATGTTCCCTCTCTCTTCAGTGGACATACATCCTGTCACATGACATGTTCAAAGGGGATTTAACTCTTGAATATTTTTATTTTTTCACATTTTTGAGGGTGTACGTGGGCTATTTTGGACACAGTCGCGTACATCCACGGGCATACTATTTTTTTCCTACGGATGTATGTGGGTTTTCCTTTGACATCCCACATACACGTAGGCCCATCCTTTTTTAGGAGGGCGCACCCCCCAAAAAAATTAAAAAAATGCATAATTGAAGAATAAAAATGCAAGAGGGATGAGTTTATACTTACTTGGTCCGAGTGGAAGTTCATTTCATCCTATGAAGCTCCCGAAATCGATTCTTTTAGCAAAGGGTTCTTTATCTCCTTTTGGTTAAATTTCAAATTGCAATGGTGAAAATGAGTTGTCAGCTTCTATTTATAGACTTTTTTGGCCCTTTTTGCCACTTTTTTGAACCCTTTTGTCATTTTTTCTAGTTTGAAAATCATTTAAGTGGTTCTCGAGTTTCTTAGTGGATGTTACGATGCAATTTGATTTTTGGTTTGACAATTTTTTGGGAGATGGGTCACTTTTAAGGGTCCTTTGGTAAAATTCATTTTTCCAACTCTTTGCATGTAAGTTAGGATTCCACCTCCACTTTCTGCATCTGGTTTTCTTTTCCACTTTTTCATAGGATCAACCCCACCAAAGTGTGACACAGAACCAACATTTTTGTTTTATAAGTGTCGTGATTAGGTGGTAGATCCTACCTCTACATGGATTCCCTATATAGATCCTTATTGCATTTCGACATCCATGCAGTCTCTAATGAATTTAGGCTCAAGATTCCTTGTTAGTCCTGTAATGATTATGAGTTTGAGCTTCATTCGCCTGATGCATCATCACTCTTGGCCTCACCCTTGGGACTCCCAAAAATGAGCATACTTTGTTGTCTTTCAATCTCTCTTTGAAATTCGAAAGAAACATCCGACGAGACTATATTTATGCTTTTCAACCTTGTCTGGATTAACTACGAAAAGTAATCTCTTGGAGTCTTCTTTAATACCTTTTCAGACTCTCTAAATATAAATGTTTTTGTCAAGCGATCTTGTTGTCCTTCATGCTCGCCAAACTAAAACTTGAAGGCATGTCTGTACGACGATATTTTTCCCCTTTTTTGGTCTGGATGGTCAATTGTACGAACACAGGTATACTCTAGGAGCTTCAGTTCGCTAGAAGAGTATTCTCAGGTATAAGTTTAACCCTTTTTTGGGCTTGAGGGACTAAATTTATGAAAAAGGAACATTCTCTTTGGTTTTGGTTTATCACCTTTTTCGGGCATTGGAGATTATTTACGAAAAAGGAACCCCAACGGAGTCCATAGTTAATCTCTTTTTCAGACTCCCTAAAATTGAAAAGATCATCGAGTGACCTTGTTCCTTCACACTCGTTAAAATTGGTCCAGAAGAACATCTACTGGCATGAGTTTACCCCTTTTTTCGGCCTGTAGATTAGGGAGGAAAAAGGTACACCTTGGGAGATTCATCTCGCCGAGAGAGTTCTCCTTAGTAAATTTTATACTTTTTCAAGCTAAGGAGACTAAATCTAGAAAAAGGCAGTGAGTCCATAGTTAAGCTCTTTTCAGACTCCTTAAAATTGAAAATATTTCTGAGTGATATTGTTTGTGTCACACTCGTTAAAATGGTTTTGAATAGACGTATTTTCGGTGCTAGTTTATCGCTTTTTCGAACCGACTAGACTATTTCCAAAAAAGGTACCACATTGGAATCTTCTTTTACGTTTTTTCAGCCTCTCTAAAACGTGAAAAAACTACCAAGCTTACCTTCTCTGGGCTCATGAAAAACAAATTGAAGGGGGTTTCATCGTGTCTTGCTAATCACATTTGCATATCTGCATCTTTGGTCTAATTCTGGCTCCATGTTTCTCTCAACTAAACCTTTGAAGCATGCCTTATACACAAGCCTTGTAGCACGTTGCCTCTGCGACTTGACACCTTGACCCATGGAAGAATTTTCCTCGAGTTTCCTCTTCCCGTACATGTCTCCTTGATCTGAGCATTAGTATGTTCCTTGCACTTGGAACTAGTCTTCTTGCAACACTCATTCCTCCTTTGTAACGTAGCATTCTTTTATTCTTTTTCAAGCTCTTTAAAAAATTGAAAAAGACAAAAAAAAAAAAAATACCAAGAGGGGCAAGAAATGTCTCTTCTTTTTCTACTGAACAATGAGTCATCCTTGGACAAAACCCATCCTTTATATTCTTTTTTTTTTGCAGCACAATGAGTCGCCCTTAGAAAAATCACATCCTTTCGTTTGTTCATCAAGATTTGGGATCTAATATGACCTTAAGAAGTTGTTCTCGCTACATAGAGTTGTGTCCTCTATTTGGTTACTCTTCCAAACACATGGAGAATTTGTGTTGCCTCCTACATCGTGAACTTATGTCAATGTCATGCTGCTTGAGTCTAATCATCTTTCGTGAACTTGGCCAAGGGAAGTTTCACCCATCCTGAGTCGACATTTCTGTATTTTGTCTCTTGACCCCATATCCGACCATCCCAAAAGTCCAATCAAGTCCTTGTTCGAAATCAATGAATTTCTCTGCCTCATCATCGATATCCTCTTGTCTTTTCTCGATGAGCCGTCGAAGACCTCTGGGTAGTGAATTCTTACACTCACATTACACTCCTACCCGAGTTTTGGAGATCTTTAAGTTGTTTCTTGAGCTCTGAAGGCCTCATCTCCAACCATCGGGCGTCACTTGCTTCTTGAAGATGGATACTATACTTGTATATCTTTGATTTTGAGATGTAGATCCACTGTGTATTGCTCGAGGCTACACTTTATATAGTTATATGACATGGATCTGCAATGTATTTGATTGGAAACCATGATTTATTTAATCCCGAGCATGGGTATGCCCGCCTCAGAGAGACAATTGTTATTTTTGTAGATGCCACCTCCCGAACTTTGGTCTCGGGCTCACTTGTTTCATACATTGGTTAAGATTTTGTAATGTATTTCGGCCATTAGATGCTCTTCTGACCTCACACATTATGGGGCATCTGTTATAAACCTAAATTTCTCTACATATGAATACATGGCATTTGGCCCTCTTACTTGCATTTTTTGCCAAGCCATCACTGAGTTGCTCTTCTAAAAAACTATTTTTTTGAATACGTACGCACCCTGCACCAATAATTACTGCGTACATATGCTTGTTTCACCACTACAACTCATTTATGTAAGCATGTTGCACCACTACAGACTGCGTATACTTCCAAAAGTTGCAAAAATTAAAAAGTTGCAAGGAATTCATTGAGATTACGGGCTATTGGGTAGTTTCCCAACTAATCCACTGCCTATAGCTTGTCACCCAACCGAATAACCATAATTTTCCCATACATAAGGAGGTGTTGGGGTCTCATTCCATATCTAGACATAAGAACAATGAAACTCTTCCCGTTTCACATCCCCTCCTTGCCCCAAGCATTTGCAGCCTTGTTGTGAGAATTGCCTCAGAATTCCTCATTTCTCCCTTTTTCCTCCATCATAACCCATTCCATTTTCCAAGAAGAAGGTTGAGAGGAGAAAGATACACATAGGTGCACTTGGAGCTTGGTGAAGAGGAGCCCGAACCAGGTTCGAGGAGCAATAACCGAGTTTGGTTGTAAGTGATCATTGTATTATCAATAAAAAAGTACTTTTCTTGTCCCAAAACATGATGTGTCAAATGTTTACATTTGTTTTATGTTTTTATTCTAACATCTAACCCTTATTTATTTATGAAATGCATGCTTGTATTTCTCTGTTTATCTGCCTTTGAATGCAGGACAAACTTGGGAGGAGGTTTCTAGTCATCGAAGCTATCGAGCGTGAGAGGATCAACACCGGACGCAGAGTAAAGGTACAGTTATCAGATCCTTCTCATTTCGATTTTCATGCATAAGTCTAGGGTATGTTTGGGGTAGTTAGAGAAGTAGGAGACTTTTAAACATTTATTGATCTGCCTACATTGTAAACCCTGGTGTAGCCATAGGGGGGTTTTTCCCGCTAGCAATCATCCATATCTTTCTTTTTCCTAAAGTTTTTATTTTCATGTCTTTAAACCATCACATCTCTAGGAGAAGAAGAGGTTTATCACCCAAGATCAACCCTATCGCTGAAATAGGAAGAAGAAACATTGTTTTTTCAATCCAACAAGGTACTCTAAGGATAAATTTGTCTAATTCAGCTAGTTCTTCTTTGTCACCCTTACCCATCATTCAAAAAATGACATATGTGGGTGGCTATGGTGGTATTGGGGGTGCTTCTTCATCTCAACCTTCAACCTCGTCAGTGATTGGTATCTTGTATATCCATCAAGTCCCTGTCAAATCTACTACCAACCCCACCAAGGTCATAAAAAAGTATGGACTATGTTAGCACTTGGTAAATTTCCTAGAGGTTGAAGGAGAAGAAATCTACAAAGGTAACTTTATCCAACCACTTTTAAAGCTGGGATCTAGACCTTCCAGCTTAAGAGAGGGATCTCTCTATCTGATTTAGCTATGTTTTGATTTTAGATATTAGGCTAGGTAAATAAAACTGTGGGTTTTGTTGTCAAAGTGTTTTTAATTGGTTGAGACAGTCTACACTTCCATTGGGCTATGGGGTCTGTATTATAATAAACATGAGATACAAACCAGAAACATAAAAGGATAACTTCCATAGGGCGAGATAATATACTCACTGGATCTTTAATAGCTTAAATGATGGACAAAAGAAAAGATGAGAAAGATAAATTCAACTAAGAAGCAGTTAAGAATTTATTAATTGAAAACATCAGAAGATAAACATTAAAATCTTTAAAGTCGGAAACAGGGTATCCAAGATAAATCCTGCAACATATGTTACTTTTAAAGATTAGTTTCAGAAAACAATGTGATCACAAAGCAAGAATAACATTCAACTTAGAGAATAAACTTCACCAGTGAATACACGCAAGAATCCTGTAAAAGTGCCTCCTTTTCATTAATGGTAGATCTCTTCAAAAATTGTTACAGTTTGATAGCTTCAGGGTGTAAACATCAACAACCCTCAATACTTCGAAAGGTGAAGTATTTATAATTCAAATTACAATCATTCCTGTCATAACTGATCAGGACGTGCCAATTCTATTTTTAGCATAACTAATTTAACTAATCAAACTGCTTGATGACTTGGTGCAATTGCATGCAGAATTTCTGGGTAGACCGTTCATGAAGCTTTTTGCATGACTTCATCTGAATGGATAGGTGACTGGACCTTGGACAACTAATCGAGCAGATCACAGAGTTCCTCCCATCTGAGATGACTAGGCATAGTGACTTTGAGCAATATTCGATACACTTCATCCATTTCTGTATACTTGGCGAATGTGGGCTTAATGAGGAATATGTATCGAATCTCATGTTGGATGCTGATGTCCAACTAAAGAGCGTCCATGAATGATTTTCCAGTGATTCTCCCTTGTATGCCAACGAACTTTGAACTGTCCTTAGACACTTCATAAAGTCTCTTTTTGTAATCTGGGAGTGTCATCAGTTTATCATTAATAACCTTTAGACCGGGGAGACCTTTCTTTTGGAGAGCCTCGATTTTGTTGAATAATTTCTGTACTCCTAGGTCCATGGTCTGAACCTTTTCTTCTATTTGAAGCATTAATCCCCTCTTGGTCAAAACTCTTTTTACCTCAAGGATGGTCTCTGTTCTGTCCTCGATCTTCAACTCTTCTAGCTCTTCTCTGGTCTTGGAATTTAGGAATTTGATGATCTCATTTGCCTGAGTTGGTCTATCTCCTAATTCTACTCTGATCTTTTCAATTGCCTGTTTACTCCTCTGGACCAACTCATTATGTTCAAACATAATCTGTATCATGGGCCAAATCTCATTTATGGACTTTGTGATGTCTGTCCATACATTCTCTTTGACCTCAGCCAGAGTTTTCCCTGCCACTGTTTGCTTTTGGAGCTGCTGTAGCTCCTGCTTGAGCTTCTCTGTTATCTGTTTTTCTTTGGACAGGCTGTTCTGGAAAGAATTCTTGAGTTCCTGGAGGCTCTCAACTTCCTTCTTAAGCCTGCTGATTTTCATCTCTTGCAGGTTCATATTTTCCATGGATTTGGCGAGATTAGTTGTCCCCTCTTGTGGTGTCACTGGTGTTGTGGATGGGATTTCTGTTACTGTTGCTGTGTTTGTCCCTGAGCTTGGGATGGAAGTCAATGGGATGGCTTCCATAGACTTCAACTGCTCTTTCTCCTTTAGCAGTTTCTCCATCTCCGCTTCCATTTCTTTGAGCTGGGTGTTCTACTCCATGAGCAGCTTGAGCATTTCGTCTTTCTCGCCTTCTTTCTTTGCTATCTCCTTCGCCTATGAGTCCTCTGTGGGTGGGAGTTTCAGTTGTTTTCTTAAAGCGACGATGTCTGCATTCTTCTTATTTATCATCTCCTCTGTAGCTTTGACGTTGGAGGGGTCATAGCCAATATTGAGGACCAACTCCTCCAAAGTTTTGATTCTGTTGTCTTTTGCGAAGGATGATATCTTCTCCAGCTTTAGTTGTGTCTGAGCATTGTTCAATGATACCTGAAATTTTGCTGCAGAAGCTGAAGCATGTGCCAATGTATGAAAAACCATSTCCCCTATCTATTTATGCAGATCCATCTGATCTGCTGGGTGCACGTCCTTCGTCTGGAATTTGAAGGTAGCCCTATTGTAGTCTGTGATTACCTTGGGGTCAGGTACCTGAGCCTGGAGGAAGGCCATGTGCATCCTTCCCTTTTCTGTGTCAAAAGCAGATAGCAGCCTGTGCTGCGCAGTTGACGTTTTCTTTAGAAACTGAGCATAGGTATTGCTGGTAAGAGTCTGATTCTTTTTCTTAATCATCTCGTACTTCTCGAAGATGCTCAATTTAGGCCCAGTCTTGCTCGACTGAGTGTTTAGGGGAGAGCCCGAGGATTTCTTCGGTACTACCGGGGTGATTTCCTTATGAATGACCATCCTGAAGGGTGGAATGACAGGTTTGATCACTGTGGTAGGCGAGACTTCTATTTCTCCGGTTGGATCTGGTACTGTGGTTGTCTTGGGCCTCTTAGTGTGCAACTGGAACTCTTCGAACGACACCTCCGTGACAGGCGGAGATGATTCTTGTCGAGACCTTTTTTCCTTAGGAACCTGTGGTGTGGAAGTTGGAAGTACATTGGTCGGGGGAACCTGCTGTTCCACTTCGACCAAGGTGTCAGGCATCCACACTGTCTGATTTGCAAATTTTTCAATCTCGGGCTTGGACTCATGAGCATATGGGATATTTTTATTTTTCACCCGCATTTCTGAAATGACCCCGCATGGATCATAGTGCCATGGGAAACTCATAAATAATTTCATTTCTTTTAACATTCTGTCAGCTTCTTCCCCGGCACCTCGACTGTTGCAGATGAAGGAGCCAATCTGCCCCTTGATTCAAAGCTGCTATTTTTTCTTCAAAGATACGAAATGAATATCAACTGAATTCATGATCTGCCTTATGTATTCTAAAGCAAAGATTCTTACCGACACATATTTGGGCAGCTTGTAATGTGCCAGCTCGCAACCGAAAACTCTAATCTCTGTGTGGTTTTGATATAGATACCAATCTTCGATCTTTGAGCTGTCTGAGAGATGCAGAATTCTCTGGACTTCATCATTTATTCTAGTCTTGGGCTTGCCGCTCAACATGCTTACCACCGGGTGGTAAAATAGATCAATGAAAACCTTGAAGTTATACTCTGTGGAGTTGTGCTTCAGCAAAGAGCTCCATGCTGTGATTGGCTGAGGCCTTCCATCCACGTCCATCTTCTGCATGGAGAAACTAAATTTATCTGCTTGAAAGTAAACAAACATGTATGCCAATATAGACGAGTATCTGAACATGCCTTCTGTGCCAAAATTCATGAACTGTTCGTGAATATTATCGGCCAAGAAGGTGCTATAATCAAACAGTGTTGTGGGTTTTTCATCATTGGAGAAAATGGATAGAAAACCCAGAATGGGCTCGTCTACCCACTGGTCGGAATAGTAACCTAATAGAGCACAAAGGGAGGAAATGACCTGGTTTCCCTTGGTAGAGAACATGGATGAGGGGTAAGGGGGATTTGTGGAAGGGAGTTGAGCGGAGGTGGGAAGGAAAAGCTTGAAAATTTGAGCTCTTTGGGGAAAATTCATCTTCTGGTATAACTCAGTGAGGATTTCTAAGTTGAAAGGAGACGCAGATTCAGCACGGGGAATTTGCATCATCTGGTCTATGTCTTCGGGAGTGATGAGAAAAAGGGTGTCTCCGGATGAGGATATGACGACTCTCTATTCGGGGATGTAGTGAGCTTGGCATTTAAGTGCAAATTCGGGGAAATGGTGTATCTGGGGAAAAAGGTAAAGGGGCAAATTTGATTCCCAGAGTCCAATTTCGTCACTCTGGTCCAGGAAAACCTCCCAGAGCCATGACTGGAGGTCTGAAAAATCGAAATCACACTTGGTATCCATGATCAATCTGTCTTATTCGACCAATGGGATTTTGTCCAGGTCGAAAGGAGGCGGGAGAAAATGATTCTTCCTCTCCTTCTGCTTGTCTTGGATTTGGCGCCATCTCTGCTACAGTACCTGCAATAAACATGACGTTAGTAGGCTCGACTGACTGTGGATGAAGGCGAAGGGAATGCAATGGAGGAGTATGAGGTAAATTTTCTAGTGCGATGGGAGAAAATGAATGTAGAAGGAATAACGGTAGTTTTATTTAAAACTGGGGTCGGTTGAGTGCGGGAGACAGGTCAGCAGGATAACGGGTGTGTTATCCCATAATAAATGAACAACGGGCCACTTGGGGGTGAGATGGAAGATGACGGTGGTCGAAACATACGAGTGGGTGACGTGGAGGCTAGGGATTGGACGTAAAAGTCATGATAAGGGGATGGACATGAGTGAAAAGGGGTAGGGGTCTGACAGCAGGGACTGACAACAGTTATGGGACATGACATAACTCGAGAACAAGTGGGACAAGTGGAATTAGTGGAAAATGACATCCATGAGTGACGGGGGCTGTTAGATAGCATATAGTGATGGGATTTTGGGGCCAATAGGATGACGCCAAGTATGACCAGGGGCCCGCCAGAGAAAAATCACCATTCCGGACCCCCTCCCCTCGGTTAAAAACAGATCATTTGGGGGGGTCCGAAATCCAATTAGAGCCATTGATCTACGCGCCCATTTCTGAACCGTAGATCTTAGCATGCCATTTATCACTCATTCCGGACCCCCCCCTCCATTAAAGGTAGAACGGACGGGGGGGTTCGGAATCAAATCTGAGCCTTTGATTTCAACGCTCGTCTCTGGGCCATCCAGATGTGCGCAATTCTTATTACCGATTTTGGACCCCCCCCCGATAAAAAACAGAACGGTCGGGGGGGTCTGGAATGCTCTGTGCACCGTAGATCTGGGTGCCACGATCTGGACCGTTGAAAAGTGCATGGAGCATAGATCAGTAACAGAGAAAAATGTGTTGGGAAAACTTAGGATAAGTGCACCTTACGGGTTTTTCCCAAACTTTTCACATAGACACCACCAAGGGACTTCGACCAAACTATTCTTTAGGCATTTGAGACATGGTGTAACATTTTTCATCAAGCTGGTTTTATTGGGGTAAAACAAATGAAGCAACTAACCTACATGCTAACCTATATTCATAGGACAATTAACCCAGATTAAACTGTTGGGTTAAGAAATTACTCTACCTTAGGGCTATCTGATCAGGATTAGACAGTCTGGTCAGATTTATTCACTAATCTAACCTAAGGGCTATCTGACCAGGATTAGGCAGTCTGGTTATATTTATTCACTATCCTATCAACATTAAAATTAAAAAGAACTTGGCCATGCTTGAAAGGTATGGCCAAGTTACTATTATTGCATGGGGCTTTCATTTAAATTCTTTTATGCCCTCTTTTTCTTTTCTTTTTCCTTTTTTCTTTTTCTTTTTTTTTTTTCAAATTATTTGCAGAATGAAAAATGATTTGACAACAAAAACATTAGAGACAGATAATATCCCAATCATCAGTTGATTCCCATAACTTATGGGGTGATAACAGTGGCTCCACCTGTGGATGGTACTTTCCCTGTGAAGTGCCAAGAATCCTGGTTCCTGTAGTCCTGAAAATTTCTGTCTAGTAGCCTTCGATGGTTTTATTCTCAAAAATTGGAAAAACAATGGTCAACAGCTTAGGGCCTTCTCTTCGGGATTCAACCAATTGACTAACGTTCCTGACTCAGAAATGCAAGTGAAAATGAAAATTAAAATGGTATGTACAATGGAGATTGAGCATTTAAATCTTCTACTGAGGTGGGACGTAATGTTTCGGCATTCTGCCATTCACAGGTGCTCCTGGAAGATCTGACCCATCGGCGTTGTTTAACAAGAAATCATTGTTTCCCCTGAAGGCTTGGATCATGTATGGCCTTGTCCATAGATTATCAAATTTCCCATGCTTTCCCTTGTCCTCATTCCTGGCATCCCATCTTAACACCAAATCTCCTAGCTCAAAATCATCCTCTTTGGTTCGTTTGTCAAAGATATTCTTGATGTTTTCTTGGACGACCTGTGTTTTGCTGAAAACATCCTCCCTAGACTGCTGCAACTGGATCATCTGGTTGATCCTTCTCTGTGAGTCATTTGGCTCAGCTTGTACCTCTTGAAGTAACTTCATGAYAGGGACTCCCAAAGAAGTGGGGAAAACTGCCTCTGTACCATAAACCAGCTGGTATGGTGACATACCAATTGACCTTTTGGTGGTCAATCTGTCAGCCCATAAAGAAAACACCAACTTATTGTGCCATGATTTCTTGTTTTCCTGCAATGTTTTCTTGATGATATTTACCAAAGTTTTGTTTGAAGATTCCGCCAGCCCATTTCCCTGAGGGTAGTAGGCTGTGGAATGCCCCAAACCAATGTGATACTGGTTGCAGAAATCTATGAGTTTCTTCGACCGAAAGGCAACTGCATTGTTAGTTATAATATTTCTAGGACAACCAAAACGAGATAAAATATTATTTTCAAGGAATTTAATAATAACAGAGTCAGTAGCTTGCCTGCTCGGTATTGCCTCGATCCATTTAGTAAAATAATTGGTGGCAGTAAGAATCCACTTGTGTTGACCTGAAGAAGGTGGGTGTATTTCTTCAATGAAGTCGAGCCCCCATTGCTGGAAAGGAGCCTCAACTGAGATCGATTTCAGAGGTAGAGGAAGGAGTTTCCTTTTGCCTTCAAACAGTTGACACTGGTGACATGTTGTTACCTTTTGATGCACATCGACGAACAGGGTGGGCCAATAGAATCCAACTCTGAGTATTTTGTTGGCTGTGACCTTCCAGTTCAAATGGCCACCACATTCTCCTGCATGAAACTCTTGCAAAACTTTATCAGCTTCATCTTTCAGTAAACAATTTAACAGAATGCCAGCAGGGTCTTTCCAATACAAATTTCCTTCTAGAATACAGAATTTCAAAGCTTTCAACTTTAAAAATCTATCTTTAGTCTTAGTCAAACCAGGGGGAGCTTGTAAATTTTGTAAAATGAATATAAGGTCTGCATACCATGGAGAGTTAAGAAATACCCCCCTCACATTTGGAGTCGCCATCTCACCCTGTTCATCTACCACATCTAGAAAATTAATGTCAAGAGCATGAAAGTTAGATTCAGCCATTAGTTTAGCAAGGCCTTGACCTTTGATTAGTTTAGTGGGCTTAATCTCTATATCGTATTCCAAAATGACTGCAATCCATTTTCCCCTTCTTCCATCTAGATTATCCTGTGTCAAGATGTCTTTAACTACCGCGTTCGAAACATAAGCTATGGTGTGGGAATGGAGAATGTAGACCCTAAAATATTTTATGGCTTTTACCAAAGCAAAAGCTTCCTTCTCCATGATCTTGTAATTTAGGGTAGCGTCCCTTAATGCTTTTCTAAAGAAAGCTATGGGTTGTTCATACCCTTCGCCGCTCTTCTGCAGTAACACCGCTGCTATAGTATGTTCAGATGCGAAAGAAAAGAGATAGAAATCCTTAGTAAAATCCGGACTGATCAAGACAGGGGCCTCTGTGAGTGCTCGTTTGACTTGTTTGAAAGATTTTCTGGACTCAGAGTCCCATTTTATTTTTACGTCCTTTTTAAGCATGTTTGTAATGTTCTTGAGGAGTTCTGCCAAATTGGGAATGAATCTTCGCAGAAAGTTAATTCTTCCGATAAAAGACTGTAGTTCTTTGAGGTTTCTTGGGTGTTCCAAATTTAGTATAGCCTCAATCCTGCTAGGGTCTATTTTGATTCCTTCCTTTGAAATGATATGTCCTAGCAGTTTGCCTTCTTCTAACCCGAAAAGGCACTTCTTAGGATT
Source organism: Picea sitchensis (assembly GCA_010110895.2). Classification (NCBI taxonomy): domain Eukaryota; kingdom Viridiplantae; phylum Streptophyta; class Pinopsida; order Pinales; family Pinaceae; genus Picea; species Picea sitchensis. Next base: position 81,723 of record SNQJ01S0025872.1, read on the forward strand.
TAAAGAAATCCCAAACCTCCTACACTTTTCGAAGACTCGTCTGAGGTGTCTTAGGTGTTCGTCATCAGATTGGGAAAACACAGTCACATCATCTAGATAGACGACAATAAACTTACCTGATTCTTCCACAAAGGCGATATCCATTGCCCTTTAGAATGTGGCTCCTGCGTTCATCAGTCCAAAAGGCATTTTCACATACATGAAAGTGCCCCATGGTGTGGTGAAAGCAGTTTTTTCTTGGTCTTCCAGGTGAACTAAAACCTGATTGTAACCTGAGAAACCGTCCAACAGAGAAATTCGACTGGACCCGACCACCCTTTGCAGGATGTGGTCCATTTTTGGTAAGGGGTAATTATCCTTCAGGGAGACTTTATTCAGATTTCAGAAGTCTATGCAGAGTCTGATTTCCCCGATTTTCTTACGTGTAGGGACCAGATTAGAGACCCACTTGGAAAAACGCAATGGAACTATGATCTTGGCATCTTACATTTTCTTGATTTCCTTTTCTATCAGAGGGAGCAACTTGGGATTTATCCTCCTAAGTTTCTTCCTGAATGGTTTTTGGTCTTCTTTTATTGGAATCCTGTGTTGTATGATGCTGGTATCATAGGCTTTCAAATCTTCACAGCTCCAGGCAAAACAATCTGAAAATTCTTTGAACAACTCAATGTATTTGAGTTTTTGCTCTGGGGGTAATGATTTAGACAGTTTTACCATCCTAGGTTTCTCTTCAGTCCCTATATTACATTCTTCTACATCTTGTCCATGGGCTTCAATTTTTGGTTTCTTGGCCATGTTGTTAGAATCGAACAAGTCCTCTAAAGGAACTAGGCCTCTAGGTAAAACATTTCTTTTCAACTGTAAAACGTCAGCATCTACTTCGTCATCGCCTAATTCTCATGAATCTACGTTATTTACACTATCAATTTCAAAATCAGAATTATTTACATTATCATCTTCATTCTCTAAATCTATATTTGTACATTCAAAATCATTTTTGCATTGCAGAAAATCTTCGATCTGATCATCATTACCAAACACTTGCCAGTACCTGATATTGTCGAGAACTGTAGGTCTGCATTTCACCTCAACAGTATATGGGCGAGTCAGGCGGAAAGGAATCTTACAGGTGGCTGCTGAGGTGGCCAATCCATCTGCTAAAATATTCTGTCCTCTCGGCATTACCTGCAAGTCAAATTCAGTAAAACACCTCAAGGCATCAAGGACAACATTCCTATAAGCTCTAAGACGTGGGTGTTTCGCAGCATATTCACCTTTAATTTTCTTGATTATCAACTCAAAATCACCTCTTACCATAATCTGTTTAGCACCAACCTTTTTCAAAAGCTTCAGACCGAGCATCAAGGCTTCATACTCAACAACATTGTTAGTGCACTGGAAATTTAATTTGTAGGAATGGTTTTATGAATACCTGTTTTTGTGATTATGCAGCAAAACACTAGCTCCAGCTCCTTCTTTACACACAACCCTGTCAAAATCCATGCTCCAGAAATCAGTGGGTAACTCCTCATTTTTCACATTCTTCATCTTTTCCACCTCAATGATTTCTTGGCCTTCATCTTGACTATATGTGTCTTCCACCAGCTGAGTATCTTGCTCTCCAGTGTCACCATCGTTGTACAAGATAAACGAATCTAAATTGGAATGTGCAGAGTAAAGGGGGTAATTGTGCGGTTTTTCTTGGCTACTGACCATGTACTTCATCAACGTTTCTCTGTACAACCTCCTTTGTTGCCCAAACACTGGGATAGTGGCATAAGACATATCCAGTTGCAGGGTTCCTTTCAACTTTTCCCCCCAAGACTGGGATAGCAACATCCCATACTTCGGCGGGATGTCTGCAACCACCACATCCATTACCATGCTCTTCGCAGGAATCTGAACCAAGGTGATGCATAGATATTTAATCAAACCGATACATTTAACTTTATTAGAGTCGAATGAGTGTAGATCCTTGTATGGTCTGGTGACCTCCAGTCCCATTTTTTCCATTACTGCTTTAGGCATCAGGTTGTGGGAGGCACCCGAATCTAGCATAGCGTTATGCAAGATCAAGTCATGTATGTTCAGACTGATGTAAAAAGGAGCGACCTCACCGGTATCATCTCGACCATCTACTTCAGGTCTGAAAAGAAGCTCGGGTCGATCATCAGTAAGATTCACAGTGTCTGAATGACTTGCTGATCCAATGGTTAAGGCCTTAGTGCCTATGTCAGGTTCAATGGCCAGCGCTTTAATCACCTGTGAATGATAACCTCCTCTGTTCATTAACTCTGTAAGTGGGATGGGAATTTTTATTTTGGCCAATTCCCCTTCCAGGCTAAAGGGTGTAGGAGCTCTGCCTTGGCTCATCATCTCTGGTTTGTCCACCAAATCCTTTTGCTCAGAAGTAGTCGGTGCATTAATAGGTGAAACCTTGGGCTGTGATGGCCTTTTCATAATGGTGAGGTTTTTCTTCACGGGAGCGTCGAATTTACTCTTCTCAGGAATCTTCTCAGTAATAGTTTTCTCAGGAGTCTTCTCAGTAGATGGCTCAGGGGTCTTTTTGGTTTCGACTACCTTCTGTGTTCCAGTCGTCTTTTTTGGGGAATTCCCTTATGTCTTCTTACTCCGCAGATTGTATTGACGGTGTACCTCCAAAATAGCATTTTCAAAGGCCTGTTGTTCTGCGTTTTCAGCTTCTTCACATACTTTCGTTTGATTTAGAAGAAATAGTTCCTGCTCTTCTTGGGTAAGAAAGATTGCTTCGTTGTCGTGAACGCCCATGAGGTTGATGTGAGTGTTCTCCAATTCCTCAATCACTTCCCCCCCTTCATCAGCATAGTTTTCTTGTAGGGGAGGTCTAATCTGCTGATCTGGGCCCCTCTGCTCTCTTTGATCCCTAGGATCTCTCTGTCTGATTTGAGGAGGGTTTCGCCTGAAATTGGGGTTCCGAACCTGAGGGGCAGATGTGTTATCCCTTGGATGATTTCTATATGACAAAGTCATTCTTTCCAGCATTAGTTCCATTGTTCGGGCCAAAGAATCCAATTTGGAATCTGTGTTCGACGTGGAAGGTTCTTCTTTGATTCTGACTCTTCTTTCTGACCTCTGTCGTGCCCTTTTTTCCAATAGATTGGCCTCCATGCTTATAACACTTCTCTGCATGTCAGCCAAGGTGGTAGAATTTATTTCTCTTAATTGATATGACATATCGGCATCAAAACCATCAGGGAATTTTATCAACGCTAGGCCCTGTGGAGGTTTGATTTCGGCTGGAATTGCATTGTACAGGTTATTAAAACAGGTGCAGTAATCTTGTACCGTCTCACCTTGATTTCTTTTTATACTCTCGTATTATGACAATATCTGGAAAGGGTTTTTCTTTACCTCCCATCTGTCAAGAAAACTCCTTTGAAAAGCGACAAGGTCAGGGATTGAGGCGACGGGTAAAGCTTTGTACCATTTCTTGATGTCACCTGTCAAACTCTGGGCAAACAGTCGCATTTGAACGTCAACCTCGTCAACTTCTTGCAGGTCAAAATAGTCATTCATTTTGTCAACATCTTGTTGGGCGTTTAAAGTTCCTGTTGCATAGAACTATGGAAGTCTAGTTTGGTAGTCTTGGGGAATTGCATGTAGCGGCGTAGCCAACACCAGAGGAGCATATCGAGTTGCCATGATGGGTGGAGGAAGTGGGGCGACGACTTGGATGGTCGGCGAGGTAGCGGATGAAGACGAGGACGAAGAGGGACTGGATAGTACTGAGAGAGTAATCTGTGGTTTAGTCATGGGAGACAAAACTTCGAGATTTCGAGGTTGCAACACAGTTGGGTCAAAGATGATTTCAGTCACAAAGCTGTCAGACCGTGTTCTAACCAGACTTCGTTGTGCAAAGGTATTGATATCAAGGTTTTGAGAGGTAGCCGGCTTCTTGAAAAATGAAGGAGGCTTATGAAGGGGAATACGACTCAATGAACCGGGAGCTAAGGTCTTTCGCCTGAGAAACTGTTTGGGGTTATTTACTACTAACGCAGGTTCTAGGTTTGGGTGAGATCGAGTGTGAACTTTCTTGGGAGCCAGAACTCTTTTTGGTTTTTTAGATATATATATTTTTTAATTTTGCGAGTCTGAAAATAATATGTACAAAGTTAATCAACCTCTAAACATTACTTTCTTTTCAAATTTGAACTTTCTTTTTAGGGGAAATAAAACGTGAAAATATCAATTTTAGTTCCTCCCCAGTATGGTCGCCATTATGTTAGCACTTGGTAAATTTCCTAGAGGTTGAAGGAGAAGAAATCTACAAAGGTAACTTTATCCAACCACTTTTAAAGCTGGGATCTATCCCTTCCAGCTTCAGAGAGGGATCTCTCTATCTGATTTAGCTATGTTTTGATTTTAGATATTAGGCTACGTAAAGAAAACTGTGGGTTTTTTTGTCAAAGTGTTTTTAATTGGTTGAGACAGTCTACACTTTCATTGGGCTATGGGGTCTGTATTATAATAAACATGAGATACAAACCAGAAACATAAAAGGATAAATTCCACAGGGAGAGATAATATACTCACTGGATCTTTAATAGCTTAAATGATGGACATAAGAAAAGATGAGAAAGATAAATTCAACTAAGAAGCAGTTAAGAATTTCTTAATTGAAAACATCAAAAGATAAACATTAAAATCTTTAAAGTCGGAACAGGGTATCCAAGATAAATCCTGCAACATACGTTACTTTTAAAGATTAGTTTCAGAAAACAATATGATCACAAAGCAAGAATAACATTCAACTTAGAGAATAAACTTCACCAGTGAATACACGCAAGAATCCTGTAAAAGTGCCTCCTTTTCATTAATGGTAGATCTATTCAAAAATTGTTACAGTTTGATAGCTTTAGGGTGTAAAGATCAACAACCCTCAATACTTCGAAAGGTGAAGTATTTATAATTCAAATTACAATCGTTCCTGTCATAACTGATCAGGACGTGCCAATTCTATTTTTAGCATAACTAATTTAACTAATCAAACTGCTTGATGACTTGGTGCAATTGCATGCAGAATTTCTGGGTAGACCGTCGATGAATCTTTTTGCACGACTTCATCTGACTAGACCTTGGACAGCTAATCGAGCAGATCGCAGAGTTCCTCCCATCTGAGATGACTAGGCACGGTGACTTTGAATAATCTCGGCTACACTTCATCCATTTCTGTATACTTGGCGAATGTGGGCTTAATGAGGAATATGTATCGAATCTCGTGTTGGATGCTGATGTCCAACTGAAGAGCGTCCAGGAATGCTTTGCCAGTGATGCTCCCTTGTATGCCANTTGAACTATCCTTAGACACTTCAGACAATCTCTTTTTGTAATCTGGGAGTGTCATCAGTTTATCATTAATAACCTTCAGACCAGGGAGACCTTTCTTCTGGAGAGCCTCGATTTTGTTGAAGAATTTCTATACTCCTAGGTCCATGGTATGAACCTTTTCTTCTAGTTGAAGCATTAATCCCCTCTTGGTCAAAACTCTTTTGACCTCAATGATGGTCTCTATTCTGTCCTCGATCTTCAACTCTTCTATATCTTCTCTAGTCTTGGAATTTAGGAATTTGATGATCTCATTTGCCTGAGTTGGTCTATCTCCTAATTATACTCTGATCTTTTCAATTGCCTATTTGCTCCTCTGGACCAACTCATTCTGTTCAAACATAATTTGTATCATGGGACAAATCTCATTTATGGACTTTGTGATGTCTATCCATACATTCTCTTTGACCTCAGCCAGAGTTTTCCCTGCCACTGTTTGCTTTTGGAGCTGCTGTAGCTCCTGCTTGAGCTTCTCTTTTATCTGATATTCTTTGGACAGGCTGGTCTGGAAAGAATTCTTGAGTTCTTGGAGGCTCTCAACTTCCTTCTTAAGCCTGCTGATTTTCGTCTCTTGCAAGTTCATCTTTTCCATGGATTTGGCGAGATCAACTGTCCCCTCTTGTGGTGTCACTGGTGTTGCGGATGGGATTGCTATTACTGTTGTTGTGTTTGTCCCTGAGATTGGGATGACAGTCAATGGAACGGCTTCCATAGACTTCAACTGCTCTTTCTCCTTTAGCAGTTTCTCCATCTCCGCTTCCATTTCTTTGAGCTGGGTGTTCTGCTCCATGAGCATCTTGAGAATTTCGTCTTTCTCGCCTTCTTTCTCTGCTATCTCCTTCGCATGTGAGTCCTCTGTGGGCGGGAGTTTCAGTTGTTTTCTTAAAGCGGCGATGTCTGCATTCTTCTTCTTTATCATCTCCTCTGCAACTTTGACGTTGGAGGGGTCATAGCCAATCTTGAGGACCAACTCCTCCAAAGTTTTGATTATGTTGTCTTTTGCGAAGGATGATATCTTCTCCAGCTTTAGTTGTGTCTGATCATTTTTCAATGATACTTGAAATTTTGCTGCAGAAGCTGAAGCATGAGCCAATGGATGAAAAACCATCTCCCCTGTCTGTTTATGCAGATCCATCTGATCTGCTGGGTGCACGTCCTTCGTCTGGAATTCGAAGGTAGCCCTCTTGTAGTCTGTGATTACCTTGGGGTCTGGTACCTGATCCTGGAGGAAGGCCATGTGCATCCTGCCCTTTTCTGTGTCAAAATAAGACAACAGCCTGTGCTGCGCAGTTGATGTTTGCTTTTGAAACTGAGCATAGGTACTGCTGGTAAGAGTCTGATTCTTTTTCTTCATCATCTCGTACTTCTCGAAGATGCTCAATTTGGGCCCAGTCTTGCTCGGCTGAGTGTCTAGGGGAGAGCCTGAGGATTTCTTCGGTACTACCGGGGTGATTTCCTTATGAATGACCGTCCTGAAGGGTGGAATGACAGGTTTGATCACTGTGGTAGGCGAGACTTCTATTTCTCCGGTTGGATCTGGTACTGTGGTTGTCTTGGGCCTCTTAGTGTGCAACTGGAACTCTTCGGACGACACCTCCGTGATAGGCGGAGATGATTCTTGTCGGGACCTTTTTTCCTTAGGAACCTGTGGCGTGGAAGTTGGAAGTACAGTGGTCGGGGGAACCTGCTGTTCCACTTCGAACAAGGTGTCAGGCATCCACACTGTCTGATTTGAAAATTTTTAATCTCGGGCTTGGACTCATGAGCATACGAGATATTTTTATTTTTCACCCGCATTTCTGAAATGATCCCGCATGGATCATAGTGCCATGGGAAACTCATAAAGAATTTCATTTCTTTTAACATTTTGTCATCTTCTTCCCTGCCACCTCGACTGTTGCAGATGAAGGAGCCAATCTGCCCCTTGATTCGAAGCTGCTATTTTTTCTTCAAAGATACGAAATGAATATCATCCGAATTCATGATCTGCCTTATGTATTCTAAAGCAAAGATTCTTACCGGCACATATTTGGGTAGCTTGTAAGGTGCCAGCTCGCAACCGAAAACTCTAATCTCTGTGTGGTTTTGATATAGATACCAATCTCCGGTCTTTGAGTTGTCTGAGAGATGCCGAATTCTCTGGACTTCGTCATTTATTCTAGGCTCGGGCCTGCCGCTCAACATGCTTACCACCGGGTGGTAAAATAGATCAATGAAAACCTTGAAGCTATACTCTGTGGAGTTGTGCTTCAGCAAAGAGGTCCATGCTGTGACTGGTTGAGGCCTTCCATATGTGTCCATCTTCTGCATGGAGAAACTGAATTTTCCGCTTGAAAGTAAAAAAACATGTACACCAATATAGATGAGTATCTGAACATGCCTTCTGTGCCAAAATTCACGAACTGTTCATGAATATTATCGGCCAAGAAGGTGCTATAATAAAACTGTGTTGTGGGTTTTTCATCATTGGAGAAAATGGATAGAAAACCCAGAATGGGCTCGTCTACCCACTGGTCGGAATAGTAACCTAACAGAGCACAAAGGGAGGAAATGACCTGGTTTCCCTTGGTAGAGAACATGGATGAGGGGTAAGGGGGATTTGTGGAAGGGAGTTGAGCAGAGGTGGGAAGGAAAAGCTAAAAAATTTGAGCTCTTTGGGGAAAAGTCATCTTCTGGTATAACTGAGTGAGGATTTATAAGTTGAAAGGAGACACAGATTCAGCACGGGGAATTTGCATCATCTGGTCTATGTCTTCGGGAGTGATGAGAAAAAGGGTGTCTCCGGATGAGGATATGACGACTCTCTATTCGGGGATGTAGTGAGCTTGGCATTTAAGTGTGAATTCAGGGAAATGGTGTATCTGGGGAAAAAGGTAAAGGGGCAAATTTGATTCCCAGAGTCCAATTTCGTCACTCTGGTCCAGGAAAACCTCCCAGAGCCATGACTGGAGGTCTGAAAAATCGAAATCACACTTGGTATCCGCGATCAATCTGTCTTTGTCGACCAATGGGATTTTTTCCAGGTCAAAAGGAGGCGGGATAAAATGATTCTCCTCTCCTTCTTCTTGTCTTGGCTTTGGCGCCATCTCTGCTACAGTACCTGCAATAAACACGACGTTAGTAGGCTTGACTGACTGTGGATGAAGGCGACAGGAATGCAATGGAGGAGTATGAGGTAAATTTTCTGGTGCGATGGGAGAAAATGAATGTAGAAGGAATAACGGTAGTTTTATTTAAAACTGGGGTCGGTTGAGCATGGGAGACAGGTCAGCAGGATAACGGGTGTGTTATCCCGTAATAAATGAACAACGAGCCACTTGGGGGTGAGATGGCAAATGACAGTGGTCGAAACATACGGGCGAGTGACGTGGAGGCTAGGGATTGGATGTAAAAGTTGTGATAAGGGGTTGGACATGAGTGAAAAGGGGTAGGGGTCTGACAGAAGGGACTGACAACAGTTATGGGACGGGACATAACTCGGGAACAAGTGGGACAAGTGGAATCAGTG
>SNQJ01S0025872.1:90644-110747 GCA_010110895.2 Picea sitchensis
TCGTTGATCTACGTGCCCATTTCTGAACCACAGATCTTAGCGCGCCATTTATCACTCATTCCGGACCTGCCCCCCTCCATTAAAGGCAGAACGGACGGGGGGGTCTGGAATCAAATCTGGGCCTTTGATTTCAGCGCTCGTCTCTAGGCCGTCCAGATGTGCGCAATTCTTATTACCGATTCCGGACCCCCCCAGTTAAAAACAGAATAGTCAGGGGGGTCTAGAATGCTCTGTGCTCCGTAGATCTGGGCGCCACGATCTGGACCGTTGAAAAGTGCATGGAGCATAGATAAGGAACAAAGAAAAATGTGTTGGGAAAACTTAGGATAAGTGCACCTTACGGGTTTTTCCCAAACTTTTCACATAGACACCACCAAGGGACTTCGACCAAACTATTCTTTAGGCATTTGAGACATGGTGTAACATTTTTCATCAAGATGGTTTTATTGGGGTGAAACAAATGAAGCAACTAACCTACATGCTAACCTATCTTCCTAGGACAATTAACCCAGATTAAACTGTTGGGTTAAGAAATTACTCTACCTTAGGGCTATCTGATCAGGATTAGACAGTCTGGTTAGATTTATTCACTAATCTAACCTAAGGGCTATCTGACCAGGATTAGACAGTCTGGTTATATTTATTCACTATCCTATCAACATTAAAATTAAAAATAACTTGGCCATGCTTGAAAGGTATGGCCAAGTTACTATTATTGCATGGGGATTTCATGTAAATTCTTTTATGCCCTCTTTTTCTTTTCTTTTTCCTTTTTTTTCAAATTATTTGCAGAATGAAAAATCATTTGACAACAAAAACATTAGAGATAGATAATATCCCAGCCATCAGTTGATTCCCATAACTTATGGGGTGATAACAGACTCTTTCAATTCGAAGAAGATGCTACTACTACCTCGTGGCATGTATTCTCTCCTCTGAACCTAACACTTATTACTCGTCCACTTCCAAAATTCAAAGAGCATCTCCCTAGGTTTTCAAGAAATAACACAGTCACTACAAATGGACATTTGGTGGCATTTTCTAATGCATGTCACAATATAGGAGCTAATGACAATGATACTTGTATGCACTTATTTGTTAATTCCTTTGAAGGGAAAACAATGGAAGATATCTTTGACCTCCCTCCCAATATTCTTTCTCCTTGGGATGAGTTAGTTTACTGGTTCAAATCTACTTATGGGCAGTCTAAAATACCAACCGAATAATTACGGGAATATATTAATATTGCGTACAAAGACGGTGAGACTATAAAGTATTTCAACTTATGTTTCACCAAGTTATATAACCAAATTCCCGAACTTATTCACCCTCAAAACCAAGCCTCTTTTATGCATTACTATAATGCTCTACCTTTCCCCTACTGTCATAGGCTTGAAGAAAAATCTATTGACAATATTGGTTCTGCTCTGCATACTTGTCTAGAGTATGAAGAATAGATTGAAAGAATAGGTCTTCCCAAAGGATATTCAATTAAACAAATGGACATGTCCGCCCTCTTACAACTTGTACAAGATATGAATAATCGAATGACAACATATGAGCGGAAAGGAAATGTCCCTTCAATTACTCCTGGAGTCTCGTCTTCTTCTTCACCACCCTTTAGGAATTCAAATGAAAACAACTTTCAGGATAAATCCATCATCCCTCGCAGTTGGTGTAACTTTTGCAAGGAACACCATGAGGAAAGTACTTGTGAGGTAAAGAAGAGTGCCAAAGATAAAATATTTGGAAAAATGTTTGAAACTACCATTGTTGTTATAGATTTTGCAGAACCAGAGGATATTATGATCATAAACACTAGGAATATATCCTATGCTTCAAAAGGAAAATATGATCCCACTCATACTCCTTCTATCCCAAGCTCAACTTCACCATCTTCTACTGTACAAGTTACTAAAACTACTGAAAATCAAGGAACTCACTCCCCTCTTCCCTATTCCAAATACAACATTCTCAATCAATTAGCTAATATCAAGGCCGATTCTACTCTTCTGAACATGTTTGTCGTCCATGAGCAACAAAAGCATATGAAAAATTTCATGGAAGGAAAAAATTCCACCTTATCCAATCTCTCTGAAGAGGTAAACAAAGAGGACTCAAGTGTAAATAAAGTAGGTGTAAATAATTTTAGACACTCTGTAAAAAATCCTCCATTTTTCTTTTCTGTAAATATTATGGACAAAATAGCCCATTTTTGTCTGATTGACGGTGGTTTGGGCCAAAGCGTAATGTCGAAAATTATTATGGAAGAGATAGTCTTGTCTTGTACAAATGAAAATGCCAGAAGAATTGTCTCTTATAATAGTTTACAACAATCGACCATATGTGAGATCAAGGACATGACTTTAGTTTTGTGCTCGCATCCTAAAATAAGGAAAACCCTTAATATTAAGGTAATTGACATCCCAATGAGTAATTATTCAATTATCTTAGGAAGAGATTGGAAAGATTTGACAAGTGGATACCTCTCACTCGACGTGACAAACTTATCTATTCCTCGGAATGAGAAGAACATCATAGTCCTAAGGGAGGGAAGAATTTCACTATATATAGAAAGTATTCCACAACCTAATGTAAACTATGTCGAAGAGGACCTAGGAGTATATTCTATCTTTGCAGATAAGGATAACACTACCCTGGAACAAATTGACCTGGAGGATGGAATGTAGCATATGCACTTTGATGGTTTGTTGGCGCAATATTGATCGGACCAGGGTCCTTCTCAGGTTACCAACAAAAGGTACCATGTAGTCTAGAGTGTTGACATTTTCATCTCCTTCGAAGAGAAGAAGTCTCACTTGAAGCACGGCTAAGACAAAAGGATAGGGAAGGGAAAAGAAAATACTTAGGAGGGTTCACAGAACCTTCAAGATTCATCCTGATCTTGAGCAAGACAAACTAAATACAAACAAATCTAAACTCATATACGCAAGAACTGAAGCTACTTAAGTTGTGGAAAACATTCAAACACAAAAAAATCATGCAAAACTTATCAAGAAAACAAAAGTATTGTAAAGATACAATGTTGAAGTAAAAAAATATAATGACGCAACATATTTTGAAATTTTGGATCCTTCTTCATATATTATCTTCGGATCTTTCCTGGTTACAATCTCAGAGATACAAGGTAGTGCTCTGTTACAGCCTCCTAGCTCTGGACCCATGTCACATAGCTCTATTTCCCAAAATGGTGTAAAAATTACATTTTCAGAACTCAAACCTGACTTCTCAATAATAGACAACAACAAGAAGACAACAACAAGAAGACAACAACACTTTACAATCATGTTCTAACCACCCTTAAAATTATGACACAAACCCTTTACACTTGTGATACCAAACCTTATACAATCATAGTCGAACAACTCTTTTCAATCATATGTATCCCTATATATAAGCTAAGTAGGGTCTTCTGGCTTTGAACTTGCATGATTTCTTGTTCTGTTGCACCTACTTTTTCCTTACTGGCATTGCGCTATCCATTTCATAACTATTTTATGTTACTCTCCGTTGCTCTATTTTCCAGCTTCTTCTATAGCTTGCGCAACTCGTACTAGACCAAAACTGGGACTGTAGATATTCTTGCACAACTTCTCATCCAAAAATGAAGGGCCCACCAGGATCTAACCACAAACCTTGACTCGCCCTCGAGTCAAGTACTCGACTCTTTCGCAGCTTCCAGGAGAAACTATTGTTTCCCCTTGTCCTCCTTTTCCTCTTTCTTTTGCTCTTCTTCTTGCGCTTTCTCTTCTTCTGCCTCTTCAAACCAAGGCCCCAACTCTGGGCCCAAATCCAAGGATCACTTATTAACTTCTTGAAAGATTCCAACTTTATCCTTCCATTTCCTGGCAAGGAGTGAGGCTTCAACGACAAACTGTTGGGTCGCATCTGTGATACACTCCTTGGGCTTAGATGTGACCAAAGAGTTCCATTCAGAATCAATTGTTGCATTGATTTGATGCATTTTCATATAAAATTTCTAAATGACAGGCCATAAGTCATGTAACTCCTTCTTAGCTACAGATTGTGCCTCAAATAGAGCATTCGCTCATTGTCCGCTTGCTAGATCTGGTCAAAATTTTGTTGTTTCTCCAGTGAATCCATCGTAGCCGAAAATTCTTCATTCAACACTTGGATTCTAGTGCACATGTCCTCTAAGGTCTGTTTTCACCTAACTATGATGCCCATCCAATCGCTGACTTCTCTGAAAATCTTTGTGCACTCAGCTATGCGCTTGTGTAGTTCTATTCGAGAATTGTTTCCTTCTAGGACTATCTTCTCCATCTGCTCCTACAAATTCTGAGATTCCTTCTTTGCTTCCTACTGAGTTTTCTACAACTGCACTTCCATATGCTCAACATGAATGGCCAATGGTGACCATGTTCCTTGGAGCAGTTCAATCTGATGCTCCGACTCTCTTGCATCACTGGCTTCTGGCAGTTGGGGTGTGGCCTTTTGAATTTTTGACCAGGCTTCAACAAGCCTTTCCTAAAATCTTTCCAGCCTATGATCGACCTATATCTTTGCGTGTTATTCTTGTTTTCTGCATGCTTGTACAAGGAGTGCATCCTCCCTCACAGACTGTATAGAACTATTGGCCTGTTAGAGCCTCTGCTCCAGTTGATCAATTGACGCCCTCATCAATCCAACTAAATGTGTTGCTGACCACTGTGCAAGGTGAGTCGATGAAGGGGTTGCGTCCTTGGGTGCTCAGACCTGCAGTAAAATTCCACTGGTGATTGAATGTTCTAATGGAGTCTCTACCTCCTCATCCATTGTGGATGGTCCTGGCACAAGCCTCAACCTCAATGTTGATGGCAAGAGTGTCAAAACCTCTGTTCTAGCGAGGTAGAGTTGCAACAACTATGCACACTGCTGAGGGTTTTGGAGAACCAACTCCATTTGTTCTTGCATGGATATTGCGCTCTGCTTGAAGGTTGAATCTGGCTCCTTCTGAACCTATGGTAGCTCCTTCTCTTTGCATGGCCCCACTTCTTGAGTTTCACTTCCCATGACACCCTCAAACTTGACCGTTGAGGAAATGTGCTAGGGACTTTGAGCTTGCAACTCCTCTACTGTTTGAGTATCCTTTTGCTACACAAAAGGTACAAATTGCTGGTCCTGGGTTTTGGGGTTCAGGCCAGTCAGCTACAGTCGCTACTCAAATACTTCTGTATTTGGACCAAGAACTTCTGGTCTCTGCTCGGTTAAATTTTGGCTTGTTTCTGGGAGTTCTGGCTCAGGTAGTTATGGGGGATAGAGTTGCATGGGCTTTGGACCAGTGGTTTGGGGTGGACTGGTGGTTTCTGGGGGTGGTGAATGGGGTTGTGGTGGTGATGGAGGGTGCTTATTGATGATGGTGGATGGAAGGGTGTCAGGCTTAGGGTTGTCTTGAATATGAATGATGGGGGTTGCGTGGACCGCTGAGCGAGTGTGGGGGAGGGCGGATGAAAGGGTTTGGGGGTTAAAAAATTTACTCTATGAGACTCCTGTTATGAATTTCGTAGCCACTAGTTCTGTAATGAATGCAGTGCTCGGGATATTGTTGAAATCCTTACTTGTCAGCAGGGCTTGCTATGGCAACTGCAGGAAGATCGAAAATGTTCTTTTCTTCCGCTCTAGTGGTTGCGTCTCCTCCTCCTCTTCAGAGTCTGTCTGTGTCAGAGATTCCTTCTTCACCGCCTTTGAGCCTGAGCTCAGTCCTACCCCTGTTTATTTTCCTTTCTTCTTCAGCAGCTCGACAGGCAAAATGTAGTGCATTAACGACTTGTGTGGGTTGCGTTTAACTCTCGACCAAGACATTACCTCTTTGTATAAGGCCTCCTCATCTAATTATAATGGAAACATCCTTGAGTGAAAGTCCTCCCTATTAGCATACCTTGGCCATACAAATGTATGGTGTCAGTTCAGGCTGAAGGAGATGTTCCTCATGTTGTAGTTGAGTAGCTCCTACGAAATGCACAACCTCTACGTTGCGTCGATGAGCCCGTTATACCACTAGGAGAACTCTATGTTTTTGAAGGCTGTGTTCTTCGAGTCCACCCTAGAATGCCAGGGCTCAAACATCTTTGCAAGGAGCTCCTTGTCTGTTAGCGCCAACGGTATTCCAGCGGGTGGCATCCACTTAAACATTGTGAATGCCATCAACAGGTATCCATATGTGAAGGAGCCTCCCTTCTCCTGGGATTCCTCGCAAGCCACAAGTAGTTCCTCTAGTAGGTAATTACACCAATTGAATACAACGCCATTGGCGCAAAAATCTACCATTGATAATGTATCCAGCGTGCATTCTCCCTTGTAATATGACCTCATGAGTTTGCTGGCTATGATGTAGCAGATAGTACTGACCGTCTCTGGTATTATGGGGTCAATTTTGGTTGTGCGTACCCCCCTCTGTGTGTGGAACCTTTCATAGAGGATGGGCTCCCCTTTATTTTTGTTGTGCTTACTAGGACCCTAGAATCCTTTGGACACACCCTCACCCTTGAGGGATAGTCCCATAAGCTGGTGGATGTCTTCTATGTAGATTGGATACCACCTATCCAACCAGAGACTTTTTTCGTGCACCCTGCTGAACAGGAACTTGGTGCACTGCACAACTTTGCCAGTGGTACCAAACACTGGTAAGTCTTTGAGGTTCATGATTGTTGAGTTAAAGAGGTTTATGAATTTGGGATTTGGCACAAATTGCATGCCTCCCAAATTGTCTCGAGCGATACTCTAGAAGACATCTATGTTCATATAGGGAAACAAGACTTGATCTATTAAGTTGACATCAAGAAGCTTGACCTGCTCCACCTTCCCCTTGAGATCACCCACGACCTCGAATCAGGGGTCACATGGCTCATTTGGTACTGCATCTTTGGACATGGTGCTTTGACTTCCTATAGCTCTAGGCATTGAGTTCTGGATTATGAGAAAATTTCATGGAGAAACAAGGATTTGGTGGTCACAACTACGGGTCTTAGGATTACACATGGTTTCTCACTCTGTAGAATTAGAAAATATCTAAGTGCTTTCTAGAAACAATGCGTTCTACAACAATTCTCAAAACCTTATACTCGAGTTTAGCTGGCAAGTTCAGTAATAACTTTTGTTCATTATGACCCTATGGACACAACTTGGATCTGAGTTATCCGATGGGATGGGTTAATGGGGTAAATACTATTGGGTGATTTTGGCATTTATTGTGCAAGTTGGACAGGTACGTGGCTGATTTCAGACCTTAACATTTGACGGATGGGAATCCCAGTGAAAATACCGATGGCATCTTCATGTATCACAACTTTATGGATTAACTGAATTCAAATGAGGTACCGTAATGGAAATAAAGGTTGTAACTAGACTGGGTTCATGTGGCACATGGACTCAGATTGCACTCGGATTCGTTCTCCCTCCAACCACAAAGGGGTTCCCGTTGTTATCACATATTCCTGTCAAATCCTTGGGGGCCTGCATTTCTTTCCTGTGTCTATAATTTTGCTCATCTTCTCCCCTTCTGTCGACCCGATCATGATTTTCCTCCACGTCCCGACATGTCTTTCTCTTTCATTCACAGTCATCCTTGTCAATTGACCAGTTTTCCTTGTCAGTATGTAAGAGAGATCGGCCCTGGGCTCCTTCCATCTCTTCCAAAGGATGATCACTACCCCCCCCTTTTTTTCCTCCATCAACGAACCTTTTCTAGCAGAACTAGAATGAAAGTTTGTCCAAATATCCATTTTCACTATCTGCAGCACCGAGAATGGTTGAACAGTGACACAAAGAAAGTGAGAGGGAAAATATCACTTTTCAATGGAGATGATCCATTAATGGTGCAGGTTAGCGGTCTTCAAGTAATTGGGGCTGTGAAGTTGTAGGGAGGTTTATGTCAGGTGGAGGCTTGAAATGATATAAGCTGTCCGATCTAAGCGAAGGGGCCGAGGTGGCAGTTGATTGAGATTTTTCAGGAGTCGGAGTTTCAATGTTCTCATCAACAAATCCACCCATAGCTCGAAACCCCGAAACACGAAATAACGGAACCCCTAGGGGTTGATCTCGTGGTCCTAGCCGATGACCATATGGAAAAGAAATAAGGGAGGTACTAACACAAGTTGATCCCTGTCACGATTTCGATGGCCAAGGGAGCATGAAGGGCCGAGTTGACTCCTTCTCATCAAGTCTGGTTGTCCAAGTATCCATTTTCACTATCTGCAGCTCCAAGAATGGTTGAACAACGACACAAAGAAAGTGAGAGGGAAAAGATCACTTTTCAATGGAGATGATCCATTAATGGTGCAGGT
This sequence comes from Picea sitchensis, assembly GCA_010110895.2. Lineage (NCBI taxonomy): Eukaryota > Viridiplantae > Streptophyta > Pinopsida > Pinales > Pinaceae > Picea > Picea sitchensis. The sequence continues at coordinate 98,948 of SNQJ01S0025872.1, forward strand.
TAGCGGTCTTCAAGTAATTGGGGCTGTGAAGTTGTAGGGAGGTTTATGTCAGGTGGAGGCTTGAAATGATATAAGCTGTCCGATCTAGCGGGGACAGGTGGCAGCTGATTGAGATTTTTCAGGAGTCGGAGTTTCAATGTTCTCATCAACAAATCCACCCATAGCTCGAAACCCCGAAACACGAAATTACGGAACCCCCAGGGGTTGAGATCGCAGTCCTAGCCAGTGACCATATGGAAAAGAAATAAGGGAGGTACTAACACAAGTTGATCCCTGTCACGATTTCAGTAGCCGGGAGCATGAAGGACGAGGAGTCGACTCCTTCTCATCGCCGATATGCGAAATTCACGAAGCACCTTTGGTGTCGGGCAGGGTCACAGCCTCAGGGTTTTATGAAGTGGGGCCAAAGAGGACGAGTGCTAGGGTTGTTCAATGGAAAATAGATCATGGTTGTCCATCTCGAAGAAAATATGACCACTGATCTCAGCCAACGTTTCACGATTTTGAGCATCGCTATATCAAAGTCAGGGGAGGTGAAAAAAAGGGAAAACCCCGAAATGCATTTGAAGATAGGCGCAAGGTTATGGCCTTGGGATATATTGAGAATGGGGCCCGAAGAAAAAAGAGGTTAGCCTCCAAGCCTCGGGAGAGGCACGTGGTCATCCCCTGTGTATTCAATGTCGACCACCCTCCATGGGAGAAGTAGTTATTGAAGATTGATCAGGTGGTTGAAACTTCAACTCAATCCATAAATGGAAGGCGTGGGGAAAGATCAGCAGTTAGCCTGTGGTACCCCCGATGGATAGGTTCCCTGCGAAAGACATGTCGTCTAAACTAGTGTCAGACAAGAAGCTGTGTGCACAGTCTGCAAGAAGACCATGCACACGTAAAGCCTTAAATGAAGCAGCTCAACATCTCTCCTGCTGTCAAGGGAGCAAATTTCTCTAAGTATATATACTAATTTTTGATATTTTTGTAAGGGTCGATGGTTGAGCTAGGCTCCCGTATTGTAAAGTTTTGATGAAGCAATGGTTTCTCTGGTTATGTATCTGTATTTGAGACTTCTTGTTTAATGAAACTCAACTTCTTTTTGTATCTTTGTAAAAAATTGTGTTACAATGCTCGGAATTGGAGGATCCAATCGAGGGTATTTGTATTGTTGTGATGTATGTTTGATCATACAAATATTATCACTAGTTTTAACCAATTTCTTGTGTTATTTTCTCCCTCTTACACTGAATAGTTCGGAATTGGAAGATCCAGTCGAGATTTTATGGTAGCATTGTGAAGTAGGTTTGATCACTCTGTTGTTGTGACTATGTCATATTGTGACATGCCTGAAGGATATCATGAATCTCATCTTCTCGAACACATATCCTAATGATCATATTAGGACTTGTATAGAAAAGATCACTTCCTACCCAAGAGTAATAAGCACTCTGCTGGACAATTCTTCTCTTTTGTGGTGATGAAAAATGAGTTGGAAATCTCCCTGTAGCTAAATAGTTTTCCATATCTGCAAACCATGGGGTCTTAACAACTACTGCAAATAGATGTATATCAGGGAAATTATCATTCACTGGAATGTCAATACTGACTTGAGGAATCCGAGAAAGAAAATCCGCAACTAAATTTTCTTTTCCTCGCCAATCAACTATAGTGTTGTTAAATTATTGAACTAATAAAATCCATCGTGTGATCCTTCCAATAGTAACTGGTTTGTTCATCAAAAATATAATAGCAGAATGGTTGGTATGTACAAAAAATTCATACCCAATGATGTAATGCCGAAATTTATTAATGGCATGAACTACAGCCAAAAATTCCTTCTCTGTCACAGTGTAGTTCATTTTAGGAGGAGTAAGGTTTTTTCTAGTAAAGTAAATAGCATAATTTTGTTGGTTTTCTTTTTTTCCGAGCAATCTTCCTAGAGCAGTGTCTGAGGCATCAGTTGAAATATGGAAGGGAAGAGACCAATTTGGCCCTCGTAAAATTGGTGCCATGGACAATTTTTCTTTCAAAGTTTCAAAATCATTTTGACAATTGTTATCCCAACAAAATTCTACATCCTTTGCTAACAATTTAAACATGGGGCTGGCTATCTTTGTAAAGTTTTCAATAAATCGATGATAATATCCAGCATGTCCCAAAAAATTTCACACCTCTTTTTGTTTTTTTGGAGAGAAAAGTTTAACTATTACTTCAATTTTAGTTGGATCGAATTTAATTCCTTCTGCAGACAAATGATGACCCAACACTATTCCCTCAGTTAATAGCATTTTACATTTTCCGTGACTAAGGGATAAATTTGATTCTTGAAAATGAATCAAGACTCTCTCAAGATTATTTATGGCTTCTTCGAAAGTATTTCCATAAACAGTAAAATCGTTCATGTACACTTCCACACAATCATGAATTAAGTTAGCAAAAATCCCAAGGACTGCTCTCTGAAATGTAGCAGGAGCATTGCATAATCCAAAAGGTAGCACTTTATAAGCATAAGTKCCCCAAGGACATGTGAATGTGGTTTTGTCCTGGTCTTCAGGAGCAATTTGAATCTGATTGTATCCAYTATACCCATCGAGAAAGGAAAAGTACTTTTTCMYGRCCAAGGTATCCAAGACCTGATCTATAAAAGGCAAGGGAAAGTAGTCCTTCAGGGTTGCCTTATTCAACTCCCTAAAGTCTACACACATTCTCCATTTCCCCGTCACTTTCTTAGGTACCACAACAAGGGGTGAAACCCACTTTCTATCAAAAATTGGATAAATGAATCCCACTTTTAATAATTTTTCTAACTCTTCTTTCACAAAATATTTCAGAATTAGATTCATACGCCTTTATGGTTGTCTTATTGGTGTTATATCTGGTTGGATATATATGTGGTGAATACAAGTACCAGGATGCACTCCTCTCATATCAGTGTACTCCCATGCAAATGCTCCTGACTGTTCTTTCAAAACATTTCTTAACTGCTCCTGTTGGTTGAGACTTAATCCATAATTGATGTATAGACATTTTCCTGGACTAATTTCTACTAGGATGGTATATGATCCCGGATGCTCATCAATGGTGAAAACCATATATGGTAAGGACTAGATGAATGACTCACTTCGTTCTTGAAATTCCTCCTTGAAAATTTGATCGTATTGAAAATATGTTTGTGGAAATTCAACATTTTCTGTCACAGAAAGAAATTCGCTCAAAATATCATCCTTTGTTGGTTCTTATAACGCGTGAAATTCATCAACAGAGAATAAAGGTTCTTCCTCATCATTCTCGTGATATGGACATTTTATCCACCAAAATTATTTTGTAATCGGTTGAGCAGGCAAAAAAAGAGTAAGCTTCTGCGAAGAAATGTCATTTGAGATGAACATATCCCCACCACGACATCCTATGAAAACATTGGCCGTAGCCAACCAAGGTATTCCTAAAATGATTGGATGACATTTCATGGGATCTTTTGAGTGAATAATCATGAATTCAACAGGATATTCCCACGAAGCTAATGTAACAAGAATGTCATCAAGGACCCCAATAGGTTTTATAGTTGTTCTATCAGCAAGTTCAAGAACTGTAGGGGTAGGGCGAAGGAATCGACTTAGTTGTAACAACTCAACGGCATTGATGGTCATTATATTAATGGCTTCTCCCAAGTCGACTAAAGTATTACCAATAGAAACATTATTGATAGTAACTGATACTATTGGGTTCCCGGGATTGGCATACTTCACAATCTTAGGAGCTTCAGAGATACAATTCGATAATTGGCCTACCAGGTGTATCATGGGTGGATCTTTCTGTTTTCGACCTGGTTTCTTAACGCAAAGTTCTCTAATGGTCTTGGCGTAGATCGAAACATCTCTGATTGCTTGTAACAATGAAATCTTAATGCAAATATTTTTTAGTTCATTCATGATGTCAAAATCAGATTGAGCAATTGGTTTTTAATAAGCAGCCTCTCAAGAAAAGGAGGTGTTCGCGGAACCTGAGTTTGTATGTTTTGCTGTGATTCAGATACTTTATTCTTTGGAATGATGACAACTTTTACAGATACTCCATTTGATAAATCATCTACAGGTTCTTCTTCATTTTCTTGGATAATTACCTTCGGTGCTGTTCTTTTTACAGGTTGAGTTTTATTTAAAGTTTTCCCAGATCTCAACTGTATTTCTTGTACGGAAATGGGGTTTATGGTGTAAGCTGGGAAGTTTTGAAAATCAACATTATGGAGTGGAAAAGGTGGTATGTTATTAGGATTTGGAATGGGTTGAGCGGGTAATATGGTGGGTTGAGGTGGATTATGAAACTGTTGAGGAGTTTGTTGAATAGGTGGTAGAGAAGGTGGAGTAAATCCAGGCAATAACTAATGCATGTTTGGAGGGTATTGAGTACATGGATTCTAGGGAATTGGCACCGCATGTTGTTGTTGGTTATTTCCATAATTATGTTCTCTCCATCCCTGATACCAAGGCTGAGCAGGAACATTTTGCGGTGGCCAATTTGGCCAGTTCCATGGGTGTTGTTGCTGTTGTTGCTGTTGAGGAAAAGGTGGATAATAGCTGGAAGGTTGTGGGGATGGTTCTTGATACATATTCTGGTTCCAAGGTTGCCAAGGCTTCTTAGGTGTAGATGAAGTTCCTGGAGCTTCCCCTCCCTTGTATATAGCTTGTAGTCCTGGTAAGGATGGATAATTTTCTATTGCATGATTTTCAGTACAAATTCCACATATAGAAATACTGTCCAAAGGAAATTCCCATAAAGGATGCCTTTTTCTACATTTCGGGCTGAATATGCTTAATACAAGGTTTTTCTCTTCCTACTTTTTCTTAATCTTCAGAGTGTCTAAATGAGAATTAATTGTTCCTAAAATATCTGTATTAAAAATTTCCAAAAGGTTTTCCAGTTCAATTCTAGTAACTCCACTAGATGTGGGTACTCTGGTGTTTTTGTTGACAGGTTCTCTCACATTTTTTACCGTTTTCCCCCTACTTCTCGAATAAGTTCTACATAGTTCACTGAGTTATTCAAAGTTTTTCTGATAAATGTCTCCTGAAGCCATTAAGTTGAGAGTGTCAATGTATTCATCTAAAACCCATTTTAAGAAAAGAGTTTTGATTGCTTCATCTTGGAGACCATTATATTTGGATTTTTGAAGAGTATATGTAAAAATTTCTAGGAAATCCTCAAGCCTCTCATCATCTTGTTGTTGCATCTTAAAAATATCATTTCGAGAATCCTTGGGTCTACAATAGTCTTGGTACTTCTTTAAAAATGTTGCCTTCATATCTTCCCAAGATCTAATGCTATACTCTCCTAAACTCATGAACCGACGTAATGCAGAATCCTTTAGGGTAGCATGAAACAACTTTAGCTTATGTGCATCCTGGAGATAATTATAACTCCTGCACAGAATATCAAATTCGAAAAGAAAGACATTTGTATCTTCACTACTTCTCCCATAAAAGGTTGGTAGTGCCGAGGGTGGGATATTTTTCATATTGACATTTTGGACCAAATCCAAAATTGGAAACCCAAAAGTGGGTTCTGGTCTTGGCTCATTCTCTACTTGTTCTTCTTCTTCATGTTCAACATGAATTTATTCCCTCTCTCTTCTATCCATTTCTCTTTCTTTCTCTCCAATTCTCTCCCTCTTTCCCTTTTTGTCATGTTAAAAGGATTACCAAAAATTGTATATGCAATCCGATCTTTCTTTGGTGAAGGTGTGAAATCCCGCCTCTCTTCTTTTGCTGTTGGATTCCTTTTGAAAAAATAACTATCTCCTATTGGCCCTTTTGAGGATCCTATTACCTCTGATTCAACAGTTGTAGTTGTTACTTGCGAAACTATAGTGTCAGGGTTCTCGAAAAATAACTTGCACTTTTTTCGGACTAACTATGTCGACCGAGTTTGGATCACCGAGAATTTGGATTTGTTGGTATGTAGTGTTTCCTAGTTTTGGAGGGTAAATGATAAATGGTTTAAGTTCTTCTCGTATTGTATTATCCCCTTCTAATCCAATTTTAGTTTGTTTTATTCCTGATTCTATGTTTTGCTCTATGGTTTCCTCAGCCAGAGTTCCAGTCTTAGTTTCTATTGCTTTTTGGGTGGAGGTTTCTTCTTTTTGTTGTTTTGAGTTTCCCCTAAATATACCTCTATTATCTCTATTTCTCATGAAAACATACTAAATAAAATAAAGACTAAGATTAAGTTTTAGAGGAACCTGTGATAACAAATGCGCAGGTTCTTACCTCTCGTCTTACAGCTCCTCCTCCGTCAACCTGCTAAACATACCACACCAAACCAAATGCATTTAAAAATAACCAAATCAATTATCTAACTTACCTTCTAAACAACTCCATGACAACGACGCCAAAAATGTCAGGGTTTTTATATTAATGATTTTAATTACCTGAAAACACTAAATTGTCAAACCAGGGAAAGTAAACTTAGAGCTGCTACACTATATGTGTTGGTAAGATTCTAATTTCTACCTAAATGTTATTCTAAGAAGAAAACATAAACTTACTCTTATAAATTGAATTCTAATGATTATCTTAAAACTGATCATATCTTGTCTATTTAATCAAGGAAATGTAAATAATTCTAAGTTAATCAAATGTACTTCTATTCCTAATCCAAAGAAATCATCCAATGCTATCTATTTTAATTCTACCATTAACTAAACACCTAATCATCAAAACATCTACCTTGGCTATATAAGAAAGAACATTTAAAAAACTTCTATTCAATCTAAGTACCAAGAAATTCTAATTTACCAACAACTTTCACCTACTGGTACTATTTTTATACTCACAGATATTAACCTACACCTACTTTATCAATCTATTTAATTTGCAATTTCCACATTATTTTAATTATCTGAAAATCATAAAAGTATTCTAACTCTCATCAAATCTCAACAAACAGAGTCTAAATTTATCCTAAAAATCTGAATCTAAATCTTTCTGAGAAAGGAAATTGAACCAATGTAAACGAAAAATTCTCTTCGACTGAGATCACTATGCTATGTCTAATCTTGCAATTTAAATTCTATCTAAATTTTGGAAAGAATGAAAATGTTCTATCAATGCATGTGCAACACAATAATCTATTCTATCAATGGAAATTATCCTCAATAGAAACCTATGAAGAGCAATCTTTACCAATCTATTCTAAGTACTTAATCAAATTGAATCGTTGTTTCTAAGCCAATCCTTCTCTATCTTTGTTTTGAATCGAAATAAATCTAATAAAATTGAAACTAATCAATGCCCTTCTTTATCCTACAAATATTGGAAGCTTCCTCTAACCAAACCACAATTGAACTACCCTAAAAACAGATTAAATCTGAGTTTAAACTAACTTCAAATCATAATTTAACTAGAAACTTGAAAACAGAGTAAATCTAAACTAAATTAAAAGAGTTAATCAACAATTGGATTATTCATCAAATTCCACAAATGGAAAGAAACTAATTCTAATATTCAATGATCTATGGAATAATACCAAACTAAAAACGAACTAAACGAAAACGATTCAAGTCAGAAATTAACAAAACAATTTCAAGTTAAAAATAAACTCACATAGATTTTAAAACTGGAAACGAACTAACTATACTATAGAGAAAGGGAAAGCGAATTGAACCTGTTGGCATTCCCAACCAAAAGGTGCAATTTCTTTAAAACGAAACCATAACTAAATCAAATCACTTCATGCGTAACTGTATCATTCCTCATGCTCCATAATTCGAAAATTAACTCAATTCATTAACAGAAAAGATGATATAGCGCACAGTTCAGGAATTCACAGTTCAGGAATTGTATTATCAGTAATATCACATAACATGTTTCTTGAGAGAGAGATCTGAGTTTATATAGATCCTCCCTACATCTACGATGGTGAATCCAAAAATAGAATTAGACATAGGTACATTAGTTGAGCGAATCTTAGATCCGAAAATAACTCATGTTTGTTAAAATTAAGTTCACAACTTCATGACATGAAGTGTCAAGAAGCGTGAACTATGAAATAGAGATAAACATAATAAAAAACGGTTCTATAATTCCGCTTTGAGTCATCACATTTTGTTCTTTCGAGATTAATTCGAGATTTGAAATCTGAACTATAACTTGATCAATCATATGAATTAGAACTGTCATTCCAATCTGGCAATATCGTGCAAATCTTTGACATGTCCACTAAGTGCAAGTCAGTACTTGGTACTGATAAATTTTCTTCAAGGAAACAAGTACCTAACTCCTGCAATGTTAGTATCAATATCAGTTTAAAGTATTAAAATACATTAAAAATAACTTAAATCATATGAATACCTTGAATAGCTCCATTTAGGGAAAAATGATGTGAAATGTATCAAGGTAAGGCTAGAAAGGAATGATACTGGATATGGATTGGGGGTATATCTGGCATACTATAGGCAAAAATATGGTCAAAATTGGAGACTAACATTCCCCTAAGCTTAAGACTTTGCCTGTCCCCAGGCAACAAAAAGGACAAAAACTAGGATTCATCAGAGTGTTGCAGCAGTTGCAACCAACATTTGCAATCTCTCATGCTTCTTATGTTTCTGATTTCCTTCTTAAGAACTCAATTAATGGTAATGTGCTTCCTGGAAATCCTCTGCAATCTCTTATTCTTCTGCAAAAGAGATCTATTTTTTTGTTTTAATCGCTCGATCTTTGCCAAGAAGTGAGCTTGCTTGAGCTTCATAAGTTCATTTTCTGTTTTTATATGCCGATCCAGTATGGCATATTCATGTAACTTTTCTTTTAACCTATGATTCCTGTTTTCCAATCTTACAACCATTGGTCATAAAGATCTACTGGAAGAGATTTCACAATAAGATTCGAATGTCTCACAATGACCTTGTTGTGTTTGAGGGCTGGATTCATGAGTGAACTCATTAGGTACTTGAACAGGGGTATCAACTGGTATCTCAACTGGTTTGTCCTGAACAATTTCTTCTGGCACATTCTCTTGCTGGTTGACTTCACAAACCTTTCTAATCAATTGAGAGAGAGTCCATGTCATCTTAGAAGATTCTGGAGCATCCTCATTGTCAATCATACTTTTCATTCTTTCCTGTAATGGATAACTAGGCACAGAGTTATCCATATCTGAAAATGTGCATTTACGTTTAGGGTTCCTTCTAGGTTTGACGATTAAATCCTCAAGCTCTTCCACATCAATAAAATTTTTATCAGTCGGAGAAGAAATCTGAGCTTCAATATTTACATCTGTATGGACAACATTTTCTACTTTTTCACGACTAGTTTCCAAACCCTCAGGACTATGGACATCAAAAGAGTGCTCAGAGACATGATTATCATCATTGGCCTCAATATTACAATCTAGTGTATACTCAGGATCATTACAGACTTTGGCTATGGTTTTAACAACTTTCTTCTTAGAACTCGACTTCTTCTGTGTAGCAATTGACTCAGGGGTTTTATCCTTAGAATTTTCAGAAGCTAGAGTTTTTATAACAAACATATCCCAGGATTCTTGTTTGTGGGATAATGTGATCTTAACCAAAATTTTTACAAGACCAAAATGAAACAGATTTCCCCTAAAATCCTTTGCTTTGCGAACTTGTTCTGGCATTCTCTTCAAACTTTTCAACATAAAATAAGGGATGTTCACTAGATGGTTACCTTTAAAATGCAGTAAGAGTCAAGCATGATAGGGGAACACAATCGTGTATCGACCTTCATAGGTGAGGTAGCGTTGAAGTATGGATAGTAGCTGAGCCCATTTCGGTTCCAACCACGACCTCGAGGTGCCTTCTGACCATTGCAATTTTCGATACTGGGATTGCAGGAGCTGTGTGCAAAGCTTTTTGTCTACTGGTTGTCCCTTCGTCCATCTCTAACCAGTACTAGGTAACTGTATTGCTTTAGAAATGAACTTCTCTGTGACTTCAAATTCCAACTCACCTAGTTTAGCCAGTCCACCATGAAAGTGAAGAGCGAATTGAAGTGTAATCTTATCATCATAACCATCAAATTTCTTGAAGAACGACTCCCAACCAGCCTTCTGAAAGATGTGCTTGGTGGCTGCATACTCAGGAAGAGCCTCCAAATTTGCATAAGTCTCGGGTTCGTGGCGATTCGCCACCATGATGCTACTCAGTATAATAGGAAAGGTTCAAAGGTAGGCAAAGGAAGTAGATGATATCAACATAGGAGCAGATCATTAAAATGTAAGGAGATAACATCGAAATACGAGCAGACCATTATTTATGAAATAGGTTGTGTAAGGTATTATGGAAAGACGTTTTGAATGTTGTGAGGATCAGTCGCATGTGAAGGAATGATAACGGTCGTACTTCTTCATTAAAATATTATTTCAAATGAGTCGTGTCAAATTCAACTATTATAATGTAGTTCATTCTTCATGACACAAAGTGTCAAGAGGAATTGAACTCAACATTTAAGTACAGAGTATAGAAATGATGAATTAACACACGGGAAAAAAAATGACATGGAGTATCGAGGCAGTCATAATTTCAAGTTATTAATATGTATTTTAATAAATTAAACTAACATGAAACTATACTTACCTGAGCTCGATTACTTACTCCCTGTTATGTTGTGTTTTTTACAGCAGAAATTTTGAAACCAATTTTGAATCTGGAGAATGCCAAAGATGTAACTGGAATCTGTGCCACTGATATCCACTGTGACTGCTTTGCATTTCCTGGGACTGATTAATTCTGTCTGTTACTAACTGGTACTGAGAAAATAAACAAAAATATGCAAAGAAATCTGAACTGAAAATAATTACAGCGAAGACATCCTGAAAAAGATAGAAAACAAGCCATCTATCGAGCTTCAAGCTCTGTACTTGGAAACTACTGTAGCTGGGCAAGTGCAATAGAACCTTGCTGAGATACAAAATATTTCCTGTTTTTGAAGAAAACTAACTACTGGCTATCCCTGAACCTGTCTCCTTTTTATTCCTAAAAGGAATAAACCAAAATCATGTCTTCTACAATATCTTCAAAGCTTTAACCCATGGTACAATTCTTATTTGTGTGAATAAATGTTCTGAAGTCGAACACAAAAAGAAATCATTGGATTACCGACCATTAATGAATGCCATTAACCAATGCGAGATAACCCACCATTGATGTCAATGGGCCTCAAGGTACCTATAGTACATCCTAACATGTACGAATAAAGGTCTTGGTGTCGAGTAACATGTAGGATCTATCAACCAAGAGACATTGATGTATTCCCATGGTTGTTAGCAAGGAAATCTGCCATTAAGGCATGCAAATTCTAAGGTACTAAATAGTCTCTAATCTCAACTCCAGATAAGGTGTTGATGTCGATGGAGTGAGACTTGTTGGAAGGTGGACCTTAATGTATCCCACATCATCCAACGCGAGTGAAAATATAAATTTTGCAGAAAATGATTTTGGTGGAACAATAGTTACTTACTTGTGGAGTTTTACAAGCCCAAGTTAGTATATGCTCGTTGCTTTCTCATGTTTTGAGAGTCTGAGAAAATGGTAAAAGAAAACTCTAGGGGGGTTTCTTTCCCATCATAATCTATTAGGCCTGGTAAAGAATAATCCTATACCCGATAAATTCCCCTTTCATACTTTAATGAGCAATTCAAAGGGAGAAAACAAGCTCAAATTTATTAATTTTAAAACAAGATAGTATATACTGATGAATTTTTTTCGTAAAATGAAGTAATCTTACTTTCTTACCTGTTGTGAAAAGTGATGAAATTCAATTCTGTACTTGCTTCAAAAATCCTGTAAAAC
>SNQJ01S0025872.1:110885-131381 GCA_010110895.2 Picea sitchensis
ATTCTGGAAAAAAATGATCAAGCAGGAGGAGAAGACTCTTCTCCTATTATCTTTATTTCTGGTTGTTTAGATATTTCCCGTAGAAAATCATTTCTAGACAAGGGTTTGTGATATACTTTTAATCGATGTCCATTTACTACAAAGGAATTTTTAGAATCATCTATGGTCTTGATTCTAACAGATCTGTTATCAAAAACAGTTTCCACTTCATAAGGTCCTAGCCATCGTCTCGTAAGTTTTCCTTTAAAAAATTTATATTTGGAATCAAATAGTAATGCCCAATCCCCTGGTTGAAATGTTTCTTCTTAATGTATTTATCATGCCATTTGCTACGTTGATTTTGTATGAGGATAGTTCTTTGAAGAACATCTTGCCTAATTTCTCCCAATTCATTTTATTGCATAGCTCTCTGTTTCTGTGCCTCATCCAAATTTAAACCCAATTCTTCTGCTATGCAGAAGGTATGAATCTGAAATTCTATGGGAAGGAGAATTTTCTTTCCATATACCAATTCATAAGGGGTATGAACAATGGTATTTCACCACATAGTCCTGTATGCCCACAAAGCCTCTGGAAGTCTATCCGCCCAATCTTTATCGTGTAAATGTATTGTCTTGGTCATAATAGCTTCTAAAAATTTATTCATGGATTCCACTTGCCCATTGGCTTGCATATGGTATGGGGAATACTTACAGTGTTTTATCCCATATTTATCTATGAGCTCCTTCATCAGTTTAGAGGTGAATTGAGCACCTTGATCAGTAACAATCTCTCGTGGAACACCAAAGCGGGTAAAGATATCTTCATAAATAAATCCGATCACTGATTTCTCAGTTTCTTGATATAAGGATTTTGCCTCTACCCACTTGGTCACAAAATCTGTGCAAACCAAGATGTACTTCTTCTTCCTAGCCATTGGGGAAATCGGTCCTACAAAATCAAGTGCCCATTTATCAAATGGTTCAATCACAACCTGAGGTCATAAGGGCATCTCCTCTGCTATGGTAGGCCTCCCCATCCTTTTACAACTATCACAACTTCTTACATATTGTGTTGCATCTTTAAACAATGTCGGCCAGTAATATCCTGATTGTAAGACTTTATATGTCGTTCTCTTATCAGAGAAGTGTCCTCCACATGGCCCGTCATGACAGGCCTGAAGGATATCGAGAATCTCATATTCCCAAACACATCTCCTAATGATCATATTAGGACTTGTATAGAAAAGATCACTTCCTACCCAAGAGTAATAAGCACTCTGCTGGACAATTCTTCTCTTTTGTGGTGATGACAAATGAGCCGGCAATCTCCCTGTAGCTAAATAGTTTGTTGTATCTGCAAACCATGGGGTCTTAAATCTATTGAAAATAGATGTTTGTCAGGGAAATTATCATTCACTGGAATGTCAGTACTGACTTGAGGAATCCGAGAAAGGAAATCCGCAACTAAATTTTATTTTCCTGGACGATCAATTATAGTGATGTTAAATTCTTGAAGTAACAAAATCCATCGTGTGATCCTTCCAGTAGTAATTGGTTTGTTCATCAAAAATCTAATAACAGAATGGTCGGTATGTACAAAAAATTCATACCCGATGATGTAATGCCGAAATTTATTAATGGCATGAACTACAACCAAAAATTCCTTCTCTGTCACAGTGTAGTTCATTTCAGGAGGAGTAAGGTTTTTGCTAGTAAAGTAAATAGCATAATTTTGTTGGTTTTCTTTTTGTCCGAGCACTCCTCCTAGATCAGTTTCTGAGGCATCAGTTGAAATACGGAAGGGAAGAGACCAATTTGGCCCTCGTAAAATTGGTGCCATGGACAATTTTGCTTTCAAAGTTTCAAAATCATTTTGACAGTTGTTATCCCAAAAAAATTCTACATCCTTTGCTAACAGTTTAAACATGGGGTTGGCTATCTTTGTAAAGTTTTCAATAAACCGATGATAATATCCAGCATGTCCCAAAAAACTTCCCACCTCTTTTTGGGTTTTCGGAGAGGAAACTTTAACTATTACTTCAATTTTAGTTGGATCGACTTTAATTCCTTCTGCAGACAAATGATGACCCAACACCATTCCCTCAGTTAATAGCATTTTACATTTTTCGTGACTACGGGATAAATTCGATTCCTGACAACAAATCGATAATCTCTCAAGATTATTTATGTCTTCTTTGAAAGTATTTCCATAAACAGTAAAATTGTCCATGTACACTTCCACACAATCATGAATTAAGTCAGCAAAAATCCCAAGGACTGCTCAATGAAATGTAGCAGGAGCATTGCATAATCCAAAAGGTAGCACTTTATAAGCATAAGTTCCCCAAGGACATGTGAATGTGGTTTTGTCCTAGTCTTCAGGAGCAATTTGAATCTGATTGTATCCACTATACCCATCGAGAAAGGAAAAGTATTTTTTCACGGCCAAGGTATCCAAGACCTGATCTATAAAAGGCAAGGGAAAGTAGTCCTTCAGGGTTGCCTTATTCAACTCCCTAAAGTCTACACACATTCTCCATTTCCCCGTCGCTTTCTTAGGTACCACAACAAGGGGCGAAACCCACTTGCTATCAAAAATTGGATAAATGAATCCCACGTTTAATAATTTTTGTAACTCTTCTTTCAAAAAATCTTTCAGGATTGGATTCATACGCCTTTGTGGTTGTATTATTGGTGTTATATCTGGTTGGATATATATGTGGTGAATACAAGTATCAAGATGCACTCCTCTCATATCATTGTACTCCCATGCAAATGCTCTTGACTGTTCTTTCAAAACATTTGTTAACTGCTCTTGTTGGTTGAGACTTAATCCAAAATTGATGTATAGACATTTACCTGGACTAATTTCTACTGGTATTGTATATGATCCCTGATGCTCATCAATGGTGAAAACCATAGATGGTAAAGACGAGATGAATGACTCACTTCGTTCTTGAAATTCCTCCTTGAAAATTTGATCGTATTGAAAATATGTTTGTGGAAATTCGACATTTTCTGTCACGAAAAGAAATTCGCTCAAAATATCATCCTCTGTTGGTTCTTGTAATGCGTGAAATTCATCAACATAGAATAAAGGTTCTTCCTCATCATTCTCGTGATATGGACATTTTAGCCACCAAAATTATTCTGTAACCCGTTGAGCATGTAGAAAAAGAGTAAGCTTCTACGAAGAAATGCCATTTGAGATGAACATATCCCCACCACGACATCCTATGAAAGCATTGGCCGTAGCCAACCAAGGTATTCCTAAAATGATTGGATGACCTTTCGTGGGATCTTTTGAGTGAATAATCATGAAGTCGACAGGATATTCCCACGAAGCTAATGTAACAATAATGTCATCAAGGACCCCAACAAGTTTTATAGTTGTTCTATCAACAAATTCAAGAACTGTAGGGGAAGGGCAAAGGAATCGACTTAGTTGTAACAACTCAATGGTATTGATGGTCATTATATTAATGGCTACACCCAAGTCAACTAAAGTATTACCAATAGAAACATTATTGATAGTAACTAATACTATTGGGTTCTCGGGATTGGCATACTTCACAATCTTAGGAGCTTCAGAGATACAATTCGATAATTGGCCTACTAGGTGTATCATGGGTGGATCTTTCTGTTTCCGACCCCGTTTCTTAATGCAAAGTTCTCTAATGGTCTTGGCGTAGATCAGAACATCTCTGATTACTTGTAACAATGGAATCTTAATGAAAATATTTTTTAGTTCATTCATGATGTCAAAATCAGATTGAGCAATTGGTTTTTCAATAAGCAACCTCTCAGGAAAAGGAGGTGTTCGCGGAACCTGAGTTTGTATGTTTTGTTGTGATTCAGATACTTTATTCTTTGGAATGATGACATCTTTTATAGATACTCCATTTGATAAATCATCTGTAGGTTATTCTTCATGTTCTTGGATAATTACCTTCGGTGCTATTCATTTTACAGGTTGAGTTTTATTTAAAGTTTTCCCAGATCTCAACTATATTTGTTGTACGAAAATGGGGTTTATGGTGTAAGTTGGGAAGTTTTGAAAATCAACATTATGGAGTGGCAAAGGTGGTCTGTTATTAGGATTTGGAATGGGTTGAGCAGGTAATATGGTGGGTCGAGGTGGATTATGAAACTGCTGAGGAGTTTGTTGAATAGGTGGTAGAGAAGGTGGAGTAAATCCAGGCAATAACTGATGCATGTTTGGAGGGTATTGAGTACATGGATTTTGGGGAATTGGTACCGCATGTTGTTGTTGGTTATTTCCATAATTATGTTCTCTCCATCCCTGATACCAAGGATGAGCAAGAACATTTTGCAGTGGCCAATTTGGCCAGTTCCATGGGTGTTGTTGTTGTTGAGGAAAAGGTGGATAATAGCTGGAAGGTTGTGGGGATGGTTCTTGATACATATTTGGGTTCCTAGGTTGCCAAGGCCTCTTAGGTGTAGATGAAGTTACTGGAGCTTCCCCTATGTTTTATATAGATTGTAGTCCTGGTAAGGATGGACAATCTTCTGTTGCATGATTTTTAGTACAAATTCCACATACAGAAATACTGTCCAAAGGACATTCCTGTAAAGGATTCCTTTTTCTACATTTCCGACAGAATATGCTTAATACAGGGTTTTCCTGTTCCTGCTTTTTCTTAAACTTCAGAGTGTCTAACTAAGAACTAATTGTTCCTAAAATATCTGTTTTAAAATTTTCCAAAAGGTTTCCGAGTTCAATTCTAGTAACTCCGCCAGATGTGGGTACTTTGGTGTTTTTGTTGACAGGTTCTCTCATGCTTTTTACCATTTCCCCCCTACTTCTCGAATAAGTTCTACATAGTTCACTGACTGCTTCAAAGTTTTTCTGATAAATTTCTCCTGAAGCCATTAAGTTGAGAGTGTCAATGTATTCATCTAAAACCCCTTTTAAGAAAAGAGTTTTGATTGCTTCATCTTGGAGACCATTATATTTGGATTTTTGAAGAGTATATGTAAACCTTTCTAGGAAATCCTCAAGGCTCTCATCATCTTGCTGTTGCATCTTAAAAATATCATTTCGAGAATCCTTGGGTCTACAATAGTCTTGGTACTTCTTTAAAAATGTTGCCTTCATATCTTTCCAAGATCTAATGCTATACTCTCCTAAACTCATGAACCGACGTAATGCAGAATCCTTTAGGGTAGCAGGAAACAACTTCAGCTTATGTGCATCCTAGAGACAATTATAACTCATGCACAAGATATCAAATTCGAAAAGAAAGACATCTAGATCTTCACTACTTCTCCCATAAAAGGTTGGTAGTGCCGAGGGTGGGATATTTTTCATATTGACATTTTGGACCAAATCCAAAATTGGAAACCCAAAAGTGGGTTCTGGTCTTGGATCATTCTCTACTTCTTCTTCTTCTTCATGTTCAACATGAATTTCTTCCCTCTCTCTTCTATCCATTTCTCTTTCTCTTCTCTCCAATTCTCTCCCTCTTTCCCTTTCTGTCATGTTAAAAGGATTGCCAAAATTGTATATGCAATCCGATCTTTCTTTGGTGAAGGTGTGAAATCCCACCTCTCTGCTTTTGCTGTTGGATTCCTTTTGACAGACTAACTATTTCCTATTGGAACTTTTTAGGATCCTATTACCTCTTATTCAACGTTGTAGTTGTGACTTGTGAAACTATAGTGTCAGGGTTCTCGAAAAATAGCTTGCACTTTTTCCGGACTAACTATGTCGACCGAGTTTGGATCACCAGGAATTTGAATTTGTTGGTATGTAGTGTTTCCTAGTTTTGGAGGGGAAATGATAAATGGTTTAAGTTCTTCTCGTATTGTATTATCCCCTTCTAATCTAATTTCATTTTGTTTTATTCTTGATTCTATGTTTTTCTCTATGGTTTCCTCAGCCAGAGTTCCAGTCTCAGTTTCTATTGCTTTTTGGGTGGAGGTTTCTTCTTTTTGTTGTTTTGAGTTTCCCCTAAATCTACCTCTATTATCTCTATTTCTCATGAAAACATACTAAATAAAATAAAGACTAAGATTGAGTTTTGGAGGAACCTGTGATAACAGATGCACAGGTTCTTACCTCTCGTCTTACAACTCCTCCTCCGTCAACCTGCTAAACATACCACACCAAACCAAATGCATTTAAAAATAACCAAATCAATTATCTAACTTACCTTCTAAACAGCTCCCCGACAACGACGCCAAACATGTTAGGATTTTTATATTAATGATTTTAATTACCTGAAAACACTAAATTGTCAAACCAGGGCAAGTAAACTTAGAGCTGCTACACTATATGTGCTGGTAAGATTCTAATTTCTACCTAAATGTTATTCTAAGAATAAAACATAAACTTACTCTTATAAATTGAATTCTAATGATTATCTTAAAACTGATCATATCTTGTCTATTTAATCAAGGAAATGGAAATAATTCTAAGTTAATCAAATGTACTTCTATTCCTAATCCAAAGAAATCATCCAATGCTATCTATTTTTATTCTACCATTAACTAAACACCTAATCTTCAAAACATCTACCTTGGTTATACAAGAAAGAACATTTAAAAATCTTCTATTCAATCTAAATACCAAGAAATTCTAATTTACCAACAACTTTCACCTGCTGGTATTACTTTATACTCACAGATATTAATCTACACCTACTTTATCAATCTATTTAATCTGCAATTTCCACATTATTTTAATTATCTGAAAATCATAAAAGTATTCTAACTCTCATCAAATCTCAACAAACAGAGTCTAAATTTATCCTAAAAATCTGAATCTAAATCTTTCCGAGAAAGGAAAATGAACCAATGTAAACAGAAAATCCTCTTCGACTGAGATCACTATGCTATGTCTAATCTTGCAATTTAAATTCTATCTAAATTTTGGAAAGAATGAAAATGTTCTATCAATGGATGTGCAACACAATAATCTATTCTATCAATGTAAATTATCCTCAATAGAAACCTATGAAGAGCAATCTTTACCAATCTATTCTAAGTACTTAATCAAATTGAATCGTTGTTTCTAAGCCAATCTTTCTCTATCTCTATTCTGAATCGAAATAAATCTAATAAAATTGAAACTAATCAATGTCCTTCTTTATCCTACAAATATTGGAAGCTTCCTCTAACCAAACCACAATTGAACTACCCTAAAAATAGAGTAAATCTGAGTTTAAACTAACTTCAAATCATAATTAAACTAGAAACTTGAAAACAGAGTAAATCTAAACTAAATTAAAAGAGTTAATCAACAATTGGATTATTCATCAAATTCCACAAATGCCAAGCAACTAATTCTAATATTCAATGATCTACGAGATAATACCAAACTAAAAATGAACTAAACGAAAACAATTCAAGTCAGAAATTAACAAAACAATTTCAAGTTAAAAATAAACTCACACACAGATTTTAAAACTGGAAACGAACTAACTATACTATAGAGAAAGGGAAAGCGAATTGAACCTGTTGGCAGGCCCAACCAAAATGTGCAATTTCTTTAAAATGAAACCAGAACTAAATCAAATCACTTCATGCGTAACTGTATCATTCCTCATGCTCCATAATTCGAAAATTAACTCAATTCATTAACAAAAAAGATGATATAATGCACAGTTCAGGAATTGCATTATCAACAATATCACATAACATGTTTCTTGAGAGAGAGATCCGAGTTTATATAGATCCTCCCTACATCTACGATCGTGAATCCAAAAATAGAATTAGACATAGGTACATTAGTTGAGTGAATCTTAGATCCAAAAATAACTCATGTTTGTTAAACTTAAGTTCACAGCTTCATGACACGAAGTGTCAAAAAGCGTGAACTATGAAATAGAGATAAACATAATAAAAAACGGTTCTATAATTCCGCTTTGAGTCATCACATTCTATTCTTTTGAGATTAATTCGAGATTTGAAATCTGAACTATAACTTGATCAATCATATGAATCGAAACTGTCATTCCAATTTGGCAATATCGTGCAAATCTTTGACATCTCCACTAAGTGCAAGCTGGTACTTGGTATTGATAAATCTGCTTCAAGGAAACAAGTACCTAACTCATGCAATGTTAGTATCAATATCAGTTTAAAGTATTAAAATAAATTAAATCATATGAATACCTTGAATAGCTCCATTTAGGGGAAAATGATATGAAATGTATCAAGGTAAGGCTAGAAAGGAATGATACTAGATATGGAATGGGGGTATATTTGGCATAACATAGGCAAAAATATGGTCAAAATTGGAGACTAACAGGGGCATCTCATAATATCATGCCCAAAACTATCATGGAAGAACTCAGGCTGGGAGTCATTAAGGCTTACCATGATTTGTACTCTTTTGATTCAAGAAGGGTGCAGTGTCTTGGGGTTATCAAAGATTTGGTCGTGACCTTATTTCAGTTGCCCATGAAAATTGTGGTCATGGACATTGTGGTAGCTGATGTGCCCCCTAAGTTCGGTATTCTATTGTCAAGATCTTGGATAAAAATACTTGGGGGAAAATTACAGATGGACCTCACATATGATACTATTCCAGTTTTCGGAGTGGAGCTTAAGAGACTATACAAAGAAGCTCAACTGTCCTACATTATCAGTGATGAGGCATACCCCACCAATCATCCTATCTTTACCCTGGATACCGATTTAGGATATAGCTTGCTGCAACTCACCGATTCCCCCAAGCCTCCTTTTGAAATCAGAAAGCCAATTAATCTCTATGAAAGCCCCCTTTTAATTACCTCTGTTTGGAAAATTTTCTTTGATGGAGCCTCTTCTAGAGAAGGTGCAGGTGCTGGGATAATTTTTGTTTTCCCTACTCAAGAAACTATATCTCTGTCATACAAATTAGAGTTTGAGGCTACCAATAATTTGGCAGAATATGAAGCTCTTATATTGGGTTTAAGGGCTGCAAAGGACATGGGCATCAAAGAGATAACAATGTTTGGGGATGCTGAGTTGATTATCCAACAGACCAAAAATATTTATCAGGCCAAACACCCTTGACTCAGGAGTTACAGGAATGAAGCTTGGGACCTCATTGATAGTTTTTTCCTAGATTTCAACATATCATTTATTCCAAGAGGAGAAAACACTCTGGCTAACTCTCTGGCAATTTCAACAAGCAATTTCAGAGTCCCTCCACCACCAAAGCTCAGGTATGATATAGAAGTGAAATACAAGCCCTCCATACCTGACAATTTCAAACATTGGAAGGTGTTTGAGGATGATCTTGAGATCAAGATATTCCTGGAAGCTGTTGAGGAGTTTTCTATATTGCATATCGATCAAGACCAAGATTCTAATATAGAATCTCAGGCCAAGGTTTTCCTCAATAAAATTTCCAACCATCACATTGTTCAGTTACCCAACAATCACATCCCAAAGGGACTAGTTCCTTTGGAAAGGCTATTTCACAACAATGATGTGGCAGTAAAAAGCAGAATCTCAAATGAAGACACTAATGTAGCTGAGTGAAATGTTGGTACAGAAAAGGATCCAAAGTTTGTCAAGTTGTCAAGAAGCCTGTCAAAGGAGAAGAAAGCCGAGTATGCTGAATTATTGAAAGAATTTTCTGATGTGTTTGCCTGGACCTATGAATACCTCATAACGTATGACACCAGTGTTATCGAGCACAAGATCCCATTGAAAGAGGAGGCCAAACCATTTAGGAAGAAATTAAGACAAATTAATCCCATGTTGCTGCCTATCATGGAGAAAGAGGTGAAGAAGATGTTGGATGCCCAGATCATTGTACCTCTGAGGTATTCTGAGTGGGTGGCCAACTTGGTCTCAGTGAGAAAAAATAATGGAGAAATCAGGCTCTATGTCGATTTTAGAAATATAAACAGGAGCTCTAGGAAGGACAATTACCCATTGCCAAAGATGGAACACATATTGCAAAGGGTGACATGTGCATCTAGAATTTCAATGATTGATGGCTTTTCTGGTTATAAGCAAATCTCTATCCTGCCCGAGGATAAAGAAAATACAACCTTCATCACTCAGTGGGGCACTTTCATGTATGAAAAAATTCCTTTTGGATTGATGAATGCAGGAGAAACGTTCCAGGGAGACATGGACATAGCCTTCATTAGGGAAAAGGACAAATTTGTGGTCATCTATTTGGATGACATCACAGTCTTCTCTAGATCTGATAAAGAGCATTGCTATCATCTAAGGAAGGTCTTCTTAAAATGCAGAAGGTTTGGTCTCTCCTTAAATCCCAAGAAATATTTGTTTTCCATGAAGGAGGGAAAGTTTCTAGGGAACATAGTATCAACAGAGGGGGTCAGAGTCGACCCTAGCAGAGTGGAAGTGATCCAAGCTTTATCACTCCCAAGGTCCAGGAAAGAAGTCCAGTATTTTTTGGGCAAAATTAACTTTCTGAGAAGGTTTGTTTCCAATTTTGCTGAAATGGTAAAGATCATAACAACCATGCTTAGGAAGGGAAATGAAGTAAAGTGGGCTTCCAAGTCCAGAAATTCTTTTGAACAGATCAAGAAAGAACTGACTGAAGCACCTATGCTTATCAATCCTAATTACTCAAAATATTTTCTAATTTTCTCCTTCGCTTCATTTGACACAGTGGCATTTGTTTTACTACAGAAGAATGCAGAGGGGTTGGAGCAACCTATTTCATTTTTCAGTAGGGCATTAAGAGATGCAGAGGTTAGGTATGACATCATGGAGAAGCAAGCCTATGCCCTGGTGAAAGATATTAAAGATTTTAGAGTCTATGTTTTGCATTCAAAAATCATTGCATATGTTCCTTCGGCCTCTGTGAAGGACATTCTCATTCAACTTGACATAGACGGGAGAAGAAGCAAGTGGATTGCCAAAATCCTTGAGTTTGATCTTGAGATAAATCCCACCAAATTAGTTAAAGGTCAGGTTTTAGCCAAGCTGTTGGCTGAGTCTAATTGTAAGGCTTTGGGGGTTAGCTTCACCAACATTTTCTCAAAAAATCAGCAAGATGAATTGTCTAATGGCATTTCTCAAGACAACCCTCCATTAGCAGAATGCACCTGGTATAAATATATTATACATTTCTTGCAGGAGTTAAGGCCCCCTGATGGTATGGGAAAAATCAAGGAAAGATATTTGAGGCTCAAGGCAATCAAATATTGTCTTATCGACCAGGTCTTGTATTGGAAAGATCCTCTTGGAGTGATTCTAAGATGTCTAGACCCACATGAGGCCTAAAGGATTATATTTGAGTTCCATGATAGCCTATGTGGGGGATACCATTTTTGGAAGACCAAAACCTACAAAATTCTCAGGCTGGATACTACTGAACCACTTTGTTCATTGATGTCTACAGAAAGATCAAAGCCTGTATTAAATGTCAAAGATTGGCAAGAAAGCAATAGCTCAAATCTCTGCCACTAAATCCTGTAGTAGCTTCAACACCCTTTCAGAAATGGGGGTTGGACTTCATTGGGGAGATTAATCTTTCTTCAAGTGGTTAACACAGATGGATTTTAACTACAACAGATTATTTCACCAATTGGATAGAAGTTATCCCCACCAGGAGTGCTTCACACAAAGTGATCATTAGATTTCTTGAAGATATTATGGCAAGGTTTGGCTATCCTAGCAGAATCATCACCAATAATGCTGCATCCTTCAAGTATGAGCCATTGATAAAGTTGTTACGCATTATTTTCATCATCCCTATGAATGTTAATGATGTAAACCTATATTTTTCCTTCAGAGGGGTCAGTAGCCTGAATTCCTAAAGAAAGAAGGGAGAAGAAATTTTCCTGAGAGAAGAAGTTGTGTTTTCCTCTGTAAAAACCCTGTTTTGGAGGATTTCCGCAGGATGATATATATGTAGGGTGCGAAAATGCTTGATTTCCATACCTTTCTCTATATCTAGGGTGCAGAGTTTTCACAGGCTGCACTATAGCTAGGGTGCGTCGGCCTCTGTACGTGGGAAAAACGAGCATCTTCTCAATGCCTCTAGAAGGAGAAGATTCTATGGTGAGGTGGCTTCCGAATGGTTTGGATCTTACTCTCTTTCATGATTTAGTGGGATCATCCTAACCTCCTCATCTTATCCTCTTCATATTATAAAAGGAGAGGAACTCTCATGGAGAAAGTTAGCTTGATTGAGTTGAATTTGGCTTGAGATTGTTAGCTTGGTTAGATTGTCTTTGAACTTTTCTTTGTCAAGATAGATTGTGAGTAGCTATTAGATCCATCGTCTCAGAATCCTTGGAGAAAGAAGTGTGTGGGAAGAAAGGAATCATTGGAAAGGAACTTACGACATCGAGGCATTCGGTTGTAATCTCTCTTCCTAATATTTAATATAATACAATGGCATGTTTCTTTCCCATAGAATAGTCTTTATTTTATTGCATAACTCCTTGATTATATGCATAGGTTGTCATTGAATCTACAATTTTTTTTTTCACTTTGGTTGGTTTGTGTCATTGAAGATCTGATCTCACAAGAGAAATGGAGCGAAGCAGAGACAACAAAGATATAAGGAAGTGATATATAAAGGTATGCCATCCATTCCTTCTTTGGTAGTAAATTCAATGATTATAACTTAGGGAAAGCGTCATGTGCTATCTTGTTTTTTTCTAGATTAAGGTGGATCTAGGGAGATTAATTATGTCCACATTTACCGATTTATCCAATAACACAAGTTCTGTGAGTAGTTTTGGATTTCATTAATTCACTCCACTCCCTATTATCCCCAAGGCAATGGAATATCAGAGTCCTCTAACAAAATCTTGATCAAGCTCATTAAAATACTGTTGGAAGACAATAATAAGGCATGGGATTCAAAGATAAAATTTTCTCTATGGGATAATCGAGTGACAACAAAAATCTCCATAGGCACCACCCCTTTCCAACTTGTTTATGGGACAGAAGATGTTTTCCCTTCTCAGCTGGCTTTACCTATAGAAAAATTCTTTCAGGATTATCAAGGAGAGCTTGATGATATGATCAGAAGGATTCATAAACTGGTAGAAGTCTAGCAGACTAGAGAGCAGGTGATGGATAGATCTCGTGACCTTCAACAAAATATCAAGCAAGCCTTTGACAGAAAGGAGAGAATAGAAGATCTCCAGCTCGGAGATATAGTGCTAAAACAGGATGCACCCAGGCATGATAGAGGGAAGCACAACAAGTTTGAAGCCTTATGGGTCGGGCCCTTCAAAATCTCTGAAGTGTTTTTAAATAATACTTACAGGTTGCAATATTTGGAGGGCAAGGAAGTTTTTAATGGCCCTGTGATTGGGAATTTCTTGAAGAAGTGTTTTATTTGAGCCATGTTTGGCTCCCCCTGTGTTTGTAAATATTGTCTTCCTTCTTTGTTTTTCGGTTTTAATAAAGACTCCACAACCCAACGCTAAGGCACTGAAACTGCAGAAGAGTTCTTGGCAGCTCGCAGGGAGCATGCCCTCCCCCATGGATCCTAATATTATCAGACATTCCTGTCAAATCCTTAGGGGTTTGTATTTCCTTCCTGTGTCTGTAGTTTTTCTCATCTTCTCCGCTTCTATTGACCCGATCGTGATTTTACTCCCCATCCTAACATTTATTTCTCTTTCATTCATAGTCATCCTTGTCGATTAACCAATTTTCCTTGAGAGATCGGCCCTAGGTTCCTTCTGTCTCTTCCAAGGATGATCACTTCCCCCCCCACCCCCCTTTTTGTTTTCCTCCATCACTGAACCTTTGCCTTCCCAAGCCTAAGTCTGTTCGACCAAGTCTCCATTTTCACTATCTGCAGCTCCGAGAATGGTTGAACAATGACATAAAACAACTGAGAGGGAAAATATCACTTTTAAATGGCGAGGATCAATTAACGGTGCAAATTAGTGGTCTTTGGGTAATTGGGGCCGTGAAGTTGCACGAAGGTTTATGTAAGGCTGAGGCCCAAAATGATCTAAGCCGTCCGATCTAGCGGGGACAAGTGGCAGCTAATTGAGCTTTTTCGAGAGTCAGCGTTTTGGGGTTCTCGTTAACAAATCCACCCATAGCTCGAAACCCCGAAATGAAAAATTAAGGAAACCCCCGGGGTTGAGCTCGCAGTCCTAGTTGATGACCATATGGATGAGAGATAAGGGAGGCACTAACACAAGTTGAGCCCTATCGCGATTTCAACAACCCAGAGTCTGAAGGATGAGGAGTCGACTCCTTCTCATTGCCGATACGCGAAATTCATGAAGTGCCTTTGGTGTTAGGCATGGTTATAGCCTCAACATTGTATGAAGTGGGGCCTGTTATCCCCGATTTCTAGGGATAACTAGGAGATCATGTCTCGAGGTCCACAGGTCCTAGACATGGAGTACCGAGAGAAGGATTGACCTGAGCATGGCCTTGGAGGGCCCATCTTTCTTCTCTTTCATCAGACTCATCTTGTCAGAAACAACAACATCCATCACCTTTGGCTTGGATTTGTATCGGAGAAGGCTCTTGCTCCATGAGGTAATTGGTCTAGGTATCATGGTATGTGTTACTTTTGATCATTATAACCTTTAGGTATATGCATCTTACTCCTTTTATTTCTAACAACTGCTTGGATCTTACATCGACCCACTTGACCATTGTTGAGTGGATTGAGAGGGTGTCCTAGCAAGCCTGTACCCATAGGTTTTGGTTTGCCACCGAAGGGATTTCTAAAAAGCCATCGTCTGCTCCCATCATATCATCACTTTTTTCATCTTATCTCCCGCTCATCTGCCCCATTCCCCTAGTTCGGGCATTAGGATGACCTGTTTGTGGGGTTGCACCTTATCTCGTGGGAAGAAGGGGCTAAAGGCCCAAAAGGTAAAAACAGCTGGTAAAAGATAAAATCCATAAAAATGAAACCTAGAGATGCTTCGCCCAGGGATCCCCAAGAAGGGAATAAAAAGCCTCTCAGCAAGAAACAAGAGGAACCCTAAGAAAAATAACAAAACAAGACCTAGCTAAGAGGATAGGGGGTCTCATCACGAGCCAACCTATTATGTTCATGGGTACCTAACAACATGAAATTGCCACTATCTGGTTACCACACCAGGGAAGTGACCTTTGGTTTCATGGCCAAGGGAAAGGGGGTCTCATCACAAGCTAGCCTTATCATCTCTGTGAAAGTGCGTGTGGGTAACACTGTCAACTCTAGTCACCACGCCAAGGCAATGTCCTCTAGTTATTCCTTGAAATAAAAAAAGGAAAAGCAAATAAAGAAAAGAAAGAATAAAGGCAAGAAAGGGCTTAAAAACAAATTGCATCCATGACAGGTACAACTCGCCTTCTTCAAAGGCACCCATAGGTAATATCATGCATCCCTATCTTTCACTCTACCCGTATGTCTGGACATCCCTTATCCACATCACCTCGTTCTACATGGCTTAGATGATACCCCTTGGAGACTTTCCTCTCCTTATGGATACTAGCTCAATAGGGTGTCTTGTCTTTTTCTTCAGCCTTGTATTGTAGGTATTTGTAATATCTTTGAGCTATTGGATGATATATCAGGGTTTTTATGCATATGTATGATAATATTAATGAGGAGACGTGGTTAAGATTTCTATGATCCCTGTGACTAATGAGCCCATGGAGGGAGAAGTTTTTGATGTGCAGGACCATGCCCAACAGACAGGTACCACGTGGACCGATACACATGGGGAGATGATTAGTTCGGACCTCCATGGGGATGAAGAGCCCATAAGATGGTTTCTGAGACCCTATCAGGGGCAGAGACATGACAGTGCTTGATTGAGATTTTTCACCTGAGAAGAAGAAGGACATTCCATCGGGGACACTTTGGCTGAGCCAGACCTAGGGGGATTGACCCACTTGCAGTGGAACGTTGGTCCCAGATGACCCAGGATGTCACCAGGAGGCTTGTGATGTCATCATGAGCATATGGCAGATGGACAGGGTTGTTGGCACATGTGGAAGCTTGGGAGAGCCCAATAAGGGCTAACGTCTGGCTTCTGGATGCTGCACTAGCCCCAAAAGGGCCTAACATCTCCCTCAGGAGGGATTGACATCTCATCTTTTGCTCATTTAGGGTTTTAGAAGAACATTTAATGTAAAAACAATATGATTTTTGTTTAAACCCTTGTTGGCTAATTTTATGACCTAAAATTTAATTAGAGGTCATGATATAGTATATATTGAGGAGTTTTTCCCTCATTTTGACACAACACACAACTCACTCTCTTGTAAGATCTGATTTTTGTGCCCTTGTTGGGTATTTGGTCTTTTTAAGTGAGGTGCACTTGTTGAAGGAAGGATTTTCTTGGAATTTTTGGCGTTTCTCTTGAAGGAAGGTTTACAACTAGGGTTTGCAATGCTATTTCTTCATGATATGTAAGTGTTTTTTTTGCAAAACTTCTTAATTGAATGGTTGTAGGCTTATATTCTTTCATTTATTTATAAACTTTCCTGATTTAAAACCCTAGGTGACAAGCACACAAGTAAGTCCTTGCTTCATGTCCCCTAAAAGAGAAATACTCAGCCATTGAAGAAGGAAGGAAAAGCCTAGCCATTGCTACACTCTTTTGACTTCTTCCTTTATGCTAGCCGTGCCTTTTAAGAGCCAAAAAGGAGGAGATGTCCCAGGCCTAGGATATCTACACCTAGGGCCGTCCTGCTTCTAGGGTTTGGTGATAGGGCCTTGCCATTCCAACACTCTCCCTCACCCTACTCTCTTGTCTTGAGTTATCTTCTATGCTAGCTGTTTTGTCAAGATTAACCTAAGGAAGGAGGAAAGAGCACGAGGCCTTGCTTAAGCAACACCAGAGTGAGCCTCTTTCCCCTAGGGTTTTGATTCTAGGGCCCTGCCATTGCAACACCTTAGAACCCTTCCCTCTCGTCCTTAGCCTTTTATCCCTTCAAATTTGCGTCCTCTTCTTAATTGACTCCATCTACCCCTAGGCACTGATCTCAGGTCCCCAACGTTGAAGTGATAGTGCTCAAACAACTCTTGAAACTTTGATAATTTGAAACCCTAACTAAATAACTAACCCTAATTAGGCTGACGTCATACTTGGTTATTCCATATTGACACAAAATTTGTCTTTGATAAGCAATTATATGATGGTTAAGAGCATTTATTGAGTAAGGGATTGATTAAATACATTGTTGGCTACATCATCTCAATATTTATTGATGAATTGATACCATTCCATTGCTATATTAGTTGACATTTGAACTCATTGATATCTATTGTTTTAATTACTTATATATTGACATTAGATAGTTATATGAAGTACTAAACCATTGAATTATATCTTGTATATATATTTTTTTGCTATTGTCTTGTTCCGCGCAGGTGTTCTCATTTGGGGCTACACTTCATTATTGGTTGTTTAGCCGGACTATCTGATCTTGGTGGTAACCTGTGAGGAGGAACTTTACTTTGACCTTTATACTTTAGCCTCTTCAAAACCCCAGGTTACTGGGGACATCTCCCCTGGGCTAACCTCCATGAATAGAAAGAACCTCCCCATTGGGTGACATTGGGTGGGGTAGGTTCCTATTACGCCAGTTTGGCCTCTACCTTCTAGCCATTTGACCTAGCTACAAACTGTGCGATAACATTTTGGCATCATTTTCGAGGAACACTAAGTCAATTCTCCTCAAATGACAAACCTTTTCGGTAAGCCTTTCCTCAAAGACCTTTTCTTACAAGCTTACCTGGCGACTCCACTAGGGTGTTATTCCCCCTTTTCTTTGGTAGTTTCAAGTAAACTATCTAGCGACTCCACAAACTAGAAGGAGATTCAACAATCCTCCTTTGTCTTTTAGAAGGAAGCCTCCCTTAAACTCTCTTGTTGTCAAATCACTTTTCGGGAAGAGCCTTCCTTTAAGAGTCATGTCTACCTCTCAGACCGCTACAATGAACCCAACCAACAATCAAATACAATGGTCATCTACCCTTTTCAGGCCGTTATACATGTCAACCATACCACGCTACCCTAGGCAAATGCCACCCAAGTATGAGAAGTGGTTGCCTAAATTCACCGGTACTGATGCCATTAGTTTCGAAGAGCATATGAACAACTTTTGGGAATTCTTTCAGCTTCACCCCATCAGTGATGATGCTGAAGATTTGGTCATGAAGTTTTTCTCCACTACTCTCTATGATGCCTCAAGGCATTGGTACCTCAGCTTTCCTGACGGAAGCATCAAAACCATGGATAGACTTGAAGAGGCCTTTCTCAAAATATGGAGTATCAAAGAAGACCCTAATATTCTTCTCACTCGACTAAAAAGCCTTGCTAAGTATGAAAATGAGTCCATTCAGGAGTTTCACACCAGATTCGAAACATTGCTACAAAAAATTCCTGCAAGCCATCACTCGAAAGATGACTACCTTGTCCATATTTACACCAGATATTTCAATGGCCAACTAGGGTATCTTCTAAGAGACAAAAACCCCCAGTCCATTCAATAAGCCCAAGAGCTCTCCACCAAGATAGAAGGGAACCTCCTTTCATCTAAAATTGATCCTTTTGCTAACCTAAGGGGGAGAATAGACACTAAGCAGAAAATAGTACACAACGTTGAGCCTACTTCAGATCTATGTACCAGTATCAACAAGCTACAAGCCTCCATGGATGGCATCATAAAGAATCAAGAAGAAATGATTAGCTGGATTGTCGGACTTGAAAAATCCCAGATCCAAGCACCCAGGCCCACGTTGAAAGGACAATTCTAGAAAGGGAACCGGTTTTACAAGCCAAAGAATGAAAACGAAGTTCCAAATACCTTGGCCCCTACAAACATTGTTGATGAGAATCCTTGGTGCCTAGAGTGTAGTGAAGCACATTGGGAGCATGCATGTCCTTATAACGTTGGCCATCAACAAATCAACAACATGGATTACTTCATGGGATTCCCTCAGATAAATATCATAGATATAGAACATCAAGAAGCCATAAGGGAAGCAGCCAGATCAACAAGGATGGAGGTAATAAACAACTTGGATCAGGAATCACGAGAAAAGATTAAAAAAAAAGAAGTTCAAGTATACAGAAGGAAGAACTCAAAACAACCAGCTGCTGATCAGGCAAAACCTCCGCCCTTGGAGATACTTCTTCCCAAGACTTCCAAGGTTGGTAAGGTTGAAATAAATTTTGACTTTGAAGGGGAATTATCAAAGATGCATGTGAATGTTCCCCTCAGAGAAACAATCAAGATTCCATCCATCAAGGAACGATTTGACACTTTCTTTTCAGGATCATATGAACCCATGGATCCCCCTATTATGTTGCAAGCTGATCATTTCAGGGTCCAATATGGTGAAAACGCTCCTTTCTTCATGACTTTGACCATGAACAACAAAAATATCAATAATTGCATGCTAGATATAGGTTCTAGTGCCAACATGATGTCGCTTAAAGTCATGCAACAAGTGGGTTTGAAGGTCACTAGGCCTATAGGAATGTGTGTGGTTTCAAATCTAAAGAGATACCCACACATGAGGTGGTTGAAAATGTTGAAGTACACCTGAAGGAATATCCAGAAAAGACAGTCCACATTGACATTGTGGTGGTTGATGTCCCAGACGTATGGGGAATGTTATTATCTAGGAAGTTTGGTGCAATGATAGGCGGTTCCCTTGAGATGGACCTCACCTTTTTACGATTACCTTTGAAAGATGGAACGGTGGGATGTCTACTTAATGTGCCAATAACTGGGGACCATGTGCAAGATATTTTTCATCTAGTAAATAATGACAAAACACAGAACGATATGATACAAACTCTTCAGAAATATTCTCCAGAAGACATGCCCTTTGCAATGGAAGAAGACTTTGATCAGATTGAATGGCCCAAGAAAGAAGAATACCAACAACTCCTAGATGAATTCAAGAACAAATAAGTTTGGACGGTAAAGATATTAAATAAAAATTAATATGATGTACAAATCCGCCCATCCCAACAAGAAGTATTTACAATAGAAGCCCACCCACCTCCCTCAGTACAATACACTAGGGTTGTCCAGGGAACAACCAAATACAAAGTCAGAAAGTATAAGGAGGGAGATATGGTATGGATGTGGGATACTCAAAAAGGAGAGCCAACTAATGTAAAAGGAAGCACATAGTCCTGGCTTAGACCCTTCAAAGTTGGAATGGAATCAGTTGATAATTCATACTACTTGTCCACTTTGGAAGGAAGAAGGCGCCCATTACCTATCAACGAGAACCTCCTTAAACCCCACCAAGGTGGGGGGACCTGACTTCACAGGTAAGTGCAGGTAAGTAGGCATTCTTCATGTATTATACCATCTGCATTTCATGTTAGTTTGATTTCACACTTGCATATNTGATCAGATTGAATGGCCCAAGAAAGAAGAATACCAACAACTCCTAGATGAATTCAAGAACAAATAAGTTTGGACGGTAAAGATATTAAATAAAAATTAATATGATGTACAAATCCGCCCATCCCAACAAGAAGTATTTACAACAGAAGCCCACCCACCTCCCTCAGTACAATACACTAGGGTTGTCCAGGGAACAACCAAATACAAAGTC
>SNQJ01S0025872.1:131391-143241 GCA_010110895.2 Picea sitchensis
CTTGACTGTGTTTTTACATTACTGTTTTAGATTTTAAAGTTGTTTCATTAATACCATCTCTGAAAATCTGAAGTAACCAATTGATAAAAACCCTTTTACAAAACCTTTAAAAAACCTATCACCCATGACAGTCCCTAGTGGTATACAACCAAACATAGAACCTGGTCTTCAAGATCAAACCAGCATTGCCCTAAACTTATTTAACACTATTCTGCAAACAGCAACCAATAGGGCTGAGTTAGAAAGATCGTGGGCTTCTATCGAACATGACATTAGCATCCAAGAGAAACGGGAAGCAAGACAGAGACAGTTGAGAAACTGAATCTGATCTAGTCTTTCTTTGTTTCTTTAATTTAAAAGTCCCATCATAAAAATCTTTATTCGGATGCCTTGACGGTATGTTTTATAGCCTTAAAACATAAACTCAGGAACAACACTTATAATCACCCATTGAAGTTGCGCAAATTCAATATAGGGACCATAGGGAAACCTAGGATAGTGTTGATGACTCAACACACCCTAAAAATCCTATGTCAAATTTTACTTTTTGGGTACCACTTGACTTTTGCACTGTCTAATTCGACTTCATTGTGAAAATGTTTCTTTGCTTATCATCTTGACTCTCATTAAGTCTTTCAATTTTTTCTTGAACATATGAAAACTCGTGACTTAAGGGGCTTAAATTTTAAATAAAGAATCAATAGCCAAAACATTTCACCCGATGCACCCAAATTCGGCATCGGAAGGAATTAAAAGATGAATGAAAATAACTCGAAAATTGCAGTCGTCGAGCATTGATCTTCACCGACATCGACAAAAGAAAATTTTCTTTCGTGACAAGAGTCACACAAGGATATCATCGATAACTGGTCCCCTTTAGCGTCGATAAATGGCGAAGAGAGTAAACATTAACGAAGGAAGAAAAGACATTGTAGATAGCCAATACCCGACGTGCTTAGAAAAATCGGAGAAGACCAAATCACGATGAACATTCGGACCACACTAAAGTTTTTCTCTAATCACCGACTTCCGAAACATTTCGACATCGAGAGTTTTTTAGGACGCTAACCCAAAGGAAACTACATGATCGGTTTATCCCTGAATGCCAATTCCCGATACCTTTTTGGCATCGGTAGTCCCAAGTTTAGCTTAGAGCGCACAACTTGAACAAAGTCTCAAGTCCAACCAATACCCACGAGCTAAGTCACCGATCTTCGATATCATGTGTCCCAAGCCAATTGTGCCATGTCAACACTACTGAGTATGAATTTGGAGCTAACTTGGAGGAAATATGGTTTTTTCTGAATGACGCAAACAAGGGGCATTGCGCAACGAATCCCAGGCTCGAAAGTATGTTCCAAATCAGATAGGAAAAGATATGGACAAAGCACACAGGAAATACATATACAAAGAAAGGAAACAATGCATCCAACTGCTACAACTAGAATCCTTTCATCAATGTTTCATGACTTTTACATTAGATTTTGATTGAGCTCAAATTACATACAACAGATGTTCTCGACACTATTTGGCCAACCAATCTGGTTTACCTTGAAAACTTGAAATTTATAGGCAAAGGCACCGCTTGGGTTGCCCCGCTCTCTAGTTACTATCCCTAGAATCTAGGAAATGGATCTTCTTTTCTTCTGACTTCCTTTGTGCTTCGTGCAACTGCACGATTGTATCATGCTCTTCCTGGAGCTGACTTTTGAAAATCCTATGTTACTATCCCTAGAATCTAAGAAACATGTCTTCTTTTCTTCCAACGTACTTTGTGCTTCGCGCAGTTGGACGATTATATCATGCGCTTCCCAGAGTTGTCTTTTGAGCCACTTCATGTTCCCTTCATGTCCTTGTGATGTTGAGACCTTAGGGGTCTTTGCCTCCAACTGTCATCGTAATTCTTTGTTTTCCTGATAGAGTTCGACAAGGGCGATTTGTGCCTTTTCTAGCTGTTGAGTCGGCTCTTGAATGTTAGTGCCCTTGGCATATGCCCTTCTTGTTCTTCTCCCACTTTCTTGATGATTGCCTTCAATAGGCTCCAACTAATTAGAGCGCATAAGTAATTCCTCGACAATCAATATTTCACATGGCTCACTTAAGACTTGGGTTTCCCCAGCTTCCTTGTTATTCCTTGTTCTTCCCCTTCTCCAGGGTCTCCATTTTTGGGGAGACATGTCTTCCAACGTCCTTCCTTTCAGTGCGACTTCTTCCACTTTGACCTTCATGAGGTGTGATATCATCATTTATACACACAGATGGGAATCCCCCTTTGAAACATTGGGGGTGCTCGTTGAGAGTAAGAATGAATCCCAGTCTCTTTAGGGCTCAAGTCTGGCGCTTTTTCTTCTTTGAGTGCCCCTTATTATGTTTTGAGAGGTTTCCATGGTGCAACACGTATCTGTCTTATCGGCGGGGGATTTGGCAAGGACCTGAGGTAGAAAACTTGATCAATCTGGGCTTGCGAGACAAACTACCAACAGTGAATAAGCTCGCCTGGTGAGTAGAATGCATGAAGAACATCCAAAATTTATAATTGAGCATGCAATAGGTGGAAACATGTCAGGAAACACTGAATTCATGGCGACTGGATGTTTTGAAGAAAACTGAAGATTTTATATGGCACATCCACACGAAAAGTATGTTTAGGGGCATGTGAGGTACAATCGTTAAGAGTTGCATGGCATATGTGATACGAACATCGTGATTTGTTATCTTTACATCCTTCATGATGAGCTGATAATGGTCATTGCACTTATCGACATGAATTTTGTTTAGACAAATTGCCTCGACCTAAATCCCATAATGAATTCCCTTATGATAGGACCCGACTCGTTTGGAACATACTTGTACTCTTAACACATGTTTGACTCTGACATCCTTTCCCAACTCCAAGGGCCAACCGGCCACTGGCGTGACTTCGAATCTTATGATTATTTTGTACCCAATATTTCATGCAGTGGCACATGAACGTAACCTGACTGAGACCCACCCTAACGAAAGAAAAATGACGGCACTAATAGGGGTGAAGCAAGCAATTCAAAAGCTGTAGATATCTCGAAAGTATCAAATAACTAGGTTTATCCATCTTTACAAGTATGTACCAGTCTATATTTTTCATGCTTACACTTCATACATATATTTTACCCAGCATTTCTCTATATGTAGTCTCTAAAGGATTTTACGTTTTGATTGCAGGAAAGATGCCTCTGAGTATTGGGCAAATATGGCGCAGGAGTCTCATTGGGAGGTTCATGAAAAATGGGTCGAGTGCGAAGAGAGCCAGGTCAAATTCAAAAAGGCAATGAAGGATATCAGACTCCCCAACTTTGGCACACCCGATGACTTCGTCGACTTGCATGACATAATCAAATCGCACATCGAGAAAAATTCATCATGGGCCGAAGAAATAACAAAGGTTATAGACACATCACCATGTCAGGTGCGACAATTTATGGAACACCCGATCAAAGCTCGGGCTATGCTCCAAGAGTTAAGTGCCATTCTAGTCAAGTATCAAGCACATGTGGTAGAGATAGGAGAGATTTACACGGTCCTGATGGAACAACACAGATTACCATATTCCCACACCTGCAAAGAGTTGTTCATCAAGTGGTTAGAGAACGAGAAGAATCACCACTTTAAGTGATATATTAAGATGACTCTTAGACAAACTGATCGGAGAGGACGTCACGTGAAGAATTTGTTTTTACTTATCTGCACTTAAGCCATTATTTTTAGTTAATTTTATGTTATAAATAAGAGCATTGACCAATTAGTTATAGGTCGATGGTTGTTGGAAGAAACTCTCATTTTTGGTTTTGTTAAGAATTATTTTGGAGTTACCTTTAATTGAGAAGTCCTTCTGGACCAGAGACAAGTTTATGTTTTCATCAAATGCGTGTATGATTGGATGTGGAGAAGAACTATTTCCTATAATGTCTCATGAATGGATGCAGTAACGAGTAAGAGGTATTAAATCTATTGATAAGTTATCTGATGCAATGTTTTACATTTATTTGTTTAATGATGAAAATGAATCTTTGTGTTATTATGTGATTGATGATTAGAGTTGAGTGAATTATTTTTCTTACCGTTGTTTATCACATGCTTGTTTTCTTCTGATAATTCGTATCTCAATCAATAATTGGAATATTCACATGGTTAATGTATTAGTACTAGGCATGTGGTATACGATCATTGTCTGCATGCTAGGGTGTAAGGGTTATCCCAAACCCATCCTCTTCTCCAGTAGTTTAAGTTTGTTCCCACTTTTTGCCTAGTTGGTTTATACCATCTTTCCATCGTATACCAGTCACACCAAAAATAAAATACAAAAAGAGAGAACGTTTTAACTAAAGGAGAGGCCTTCACAAGAAAACATAAATCCCATCAATTAATCAGCCGGATCGCAAGATCGGGAGAACCATTCCACTATTAAACATTGCAGAGTCTAATTGGGCCTCGGTGGTGGGTTTGGTTCCTACTATTGAACTAAAGGGATTTAGGACCCATCAACGGATAGCTATGGTGGGAGATTACTAGGATGAGAAAACTAGTCAAGAAATACAGAGTTTGTTGCGAGAATATGAGGAGTTGTTCCCAAAGACATTCTTGGAATTAAAAGGGATCAAAGGAGCTATGTGAGAAATGAAAATTTAATTAAAACCAAGATCAAAGCCTGTGAGGCATAGACCATACCACGTTAACCCTAGAGTGAAAGAGAAGGTTAAGAAGGAGATAGACAAGATGTCGAAAGCTTGACTTATTTTTGCAATAGAAGAGGCAGAATGGGTTAGCCCAATAGTCATCCAGAGAAAGAAAGGTACATATGATATCAAGGTCTCTGTAGACTATAGAAGCCTTAACTCTAACTTTGTGCATGGCCATTTTCCAACACCTTTTACTGATGAGGTGATAGAACAGGTTGCGGGGAAAGATTCTTACTCATTTACAGATGGATTTTTAGGGTATCACGAAGTAAGGATTGTTGAAGAGGACAAAAAGAAGACCACGTTCATAATAGAATGGGGGTCATTTTCCTACAATGTGATGCCATTCGGCTTAAAGAACGCCCCTGCAGCTTTCTCCAGGATTGTAATAGCATCTTTCTGAGAGTTTATTCACAAGTTTATAGAAGTTTATATGGATGACTGGACAGTATATAGCCTTCTCAAGGAACATGTAGCGCTACTACATCTGATGTTTGACAGATGTAGAGAACTGCATACATTGTTGAATCTCAGAAAGTGTGTCTTTTGTGTGCCACATGGAAATTCGTTAGGCCATATAGTATGTTGAGAGAGAGTACTAGTAGACCAAGCCAAATTTGTGGTCATTGTGAACATGCTTCCACATATGAGTGCTAAGAAGTTGCGCTCCACACTGGGACACACAGGGTATTACCGCAGGTTCATTAGAAGATATGAAAATATTACTGCACCACTAGAGAATCTATCAAAGAAGGTCAAAGTGTTCCAATGGACCCCGGAATGTGATAAAGAGTTCGAAACCCTCAAGGAGAATCTCATCACAACACCTATTCTGATATTTCCAAATTGTGAAAATGAATTTCATGTCCACATAGATGCTTCATGTATTTCCTTAGGCTCTAACTTAGTGCAACTTGGATATGGAGCCATGGATCATCCTATCTATTTTGGGAGCAGGAAGTTGTCGCAAGCCGAGTGCAACTACACAACGACAGAAAGGGAGGGTTTGGATATGATTTATGATTTGAATAAATTTAGACATTATTTGTTAGGTTATCATTTTAAGTTCTTTACTGGTCATTCTACATTGAAATATCTAGTTAACAAACCTGTGTTGGAAGGGATAATTTGTATATGGTTGCTATTGTTTCAGGAATTTTATTTTGAAGTGACCATTAAGCCTAGAATATGCAACGTAGGTCCTGATCACCTTTCTAGATTAGCATCAAGGAAAAGTGGCAAAGCAGTTGATGATCAAATCCCAGATGCAGATCTGTTCCAGGTTGAGGCCATACCAGAGTACCTAGATGACATAGTAGTCTTCTTAAGTACAGGATCCTGCCCAGAAACGTATTTTGTAACCCAAAAATGCCATATGGTTGTTAGAGCAGCTAAATACTAGTTGATTGCAAGGCAATTATGTAAATTGGGACTAGATAGTATCCTTAGGAGATGTGTCTTGGATCATGAAAGACAATATATAATGTAGGAGTGCCATAGTGGAGTTGTGGGAGTTCATATAGGAGGAAAGGACACTGCACAAAAAGTTCTTCAAGATGGACTATAGTGGGCCATGCTTTTGAAGGATGCAAAGGTATATGCTATATCATGTAATGTATGTCAAAGAGTGGGTAAGCCATCATGATGAGATGAATTACCACTTCAACTAGTTCGAGCTTTGCAGGAATTTGAGAAGTGGACGATTGACTTCATTGGGCCGATCAACCCCACATCTAGGCATTCAAAGGCTATGTATATTATTACCACAATTGACTACCTTACACGTTGGGATAAGGAAACACCTATTCAGGATTGTTCGAGTGATACTGCTGCTAGGTTCATTTTTAAAAATATTATCACTCGATTTGGATGTCCCAGGAGCCTGACCAGTGATCAGGGAGCTCATTTTATCAGTAGTACCATAGAAAATCTTACAACAAAGTTCTTAATCCAACATCATAAAAGTAGTCCCTACCATCCGCAATCCAATCGAATAGTAGAAGCATTTAACAAGATTCTGGAGAAAGGATTAACGAAGGTTTTTTTCTCAAACAAGGAATATTGAGATGACAGAGTTCTAGCAGTACTATGGGCCTATAGGACAACCACAAAGAAACTCCATAGGTACACGCCATTTCAGCTATTTTATGGGAAAGAGGTTGTGGTGCCTGCAGAATTCATTACTCCAAATTTGTACATTGCAAACATCACACAAATGTCGGAGGAAGAATTAGTTGCACATAGACTTATAGAGGTACAAGAACTTGAAGAAACCAAATTTTTAGCAGACTTCCATCAGTCAGTGGAGAAAGAAAGGAATAAATATTGGCATGAAAAACACATTAAGACTAAAGTATTTGCACAAGGAGACAAGGTCCTACTTGATGACAGTCTGTACCAGAAGCACCCAGGCAAGTTGTGCATGCATTGGTTGGGACCATTTATAGTTGCAGAGATCTGACCTTTAGGATTAGTCAGACTTGCGCAACTGGATGGTATGTTTTAGACAGGATGGGTGAATGGCGCTTTCCTGAAACCCTACATGTATTAGAACTGACCTAAAGGAATTTTTATCTAGTCCGAAGGAGCATGTATAGTAGTTAGATTTGAGTTTTCTGCAATTTTTGTAAATTCAGTTAATAAAGTCGACATGTGTAGTGTTTCGTCGTGACATTTAATTCATTTCCTTTTCTATCTAAGTGTTGTTTGATGCATAATTTACTACTCAAAAGCGTAGGATCATAAGTGTAAAGAACCCATTAATGATAGTCATTAATATGAAGGGTGTTAGCACCAG
Organism: Picea sitchensis; assembly: GCA_010110895.2. NCBI lineage: Eukaryota > Viridiplantae > Streptophyta > Pinopsida > Pinales > Pinaceae > Picea > Picea sitchensis. The sequence goes on from SNQJ01S0025872.1 coordinate 138,901, forward strand.
AAGTCACTCCTGGATTGTGGCAGGAGTAAGCCTGATACCCATCAGTTTTATATGTCACGATGATAAATTGGGGTGGTCGAATGGGTGAAGACCTAGGAGGATATCGTTTTAACTCAGAAAACTAGGCAATGCATGCATGAGTAGGTGAGGTCTTGATCTAACTTCAGTCAGGAAGTTGAGTTTAAAAAGAGCAGAGGGAAGACTTGGTGAGAGTGGTGAACAATACTGCTATGGGCATCAGGCCTTCCAGCAGCTTGAAGAAGAAAAAAAAGACACTTAAATGTGCCAAGATGACATAGTCACAACAACATAGTGATCAAACCTACTTCACAATGCTATCGTAACAGATCGACTAGATGTTCCAATTCCGAACTATTCAGTGTAAGAGGGAGAAAATAACATGGGAAACTACCTAAAATTGGTGATAATATTGCTATGATCAAACATACATCACAACAATACAAATACCCTTGACTGGATCCTCCAATTTCGAGCGTTTTAACACAGCTGTTTACAAAGGTACAAAAAGAAGTTGACTTTCATTAAACAATAAGTCTCAAATATAGATACATAACTAGAGAAACCAGTGCCTCATCAAAACTTTACAATACGGGAGCCTAGCTCAACCATCGACCCTTACAAAAATATCAAAAACGAGTATATATACTTAGAGAAATTTGCTCCCTTGACAACAAGACAGCCACTGAGCTACTTCATTTAAGGCTTTATGTGTGCATGGTCTTCTTCCAGACTGTGCACACAGCTTCTTGTTTGACACTTGTTCAGACAACATGGATTTCGCAGGGAACAAGTCCATCGGGGGTACCATGGGCCGAATTCTCTAGACCTTTCCCCATGCCTTCCATTTATGGATTGAGCTAAAGTTTCAACCACCTACTCAATCTTCGATAACTACTTCTCCCATGGAGGGTGGTCGAGACTGAATACACAGGGGATGACCACGTGCCTCTCCCAAGGCTTGGAGGCTAGCCTCTTTTTTCTTCGAGCCCTATTCTCAATATATCCCAAGGCCATGACCCTACGCCTATATTCAAATTCATTTTGGCGCTTTCCCTTTTGGGGGGTTTTCACCTCCCTTGACTTTGATATAGCGATGCCCAAAATCGTGAAACGTTGGCTGAGATTAGTGGTTATCTTTGCTTCAAGATGGATGACCATGATCTATTTTCCATTGAACAACCCTAGCCCTCATCTTCTTTGGCCTTGTTATCGCACAGTTTGTAGCTAGGTCAAATGGCTAGAAGGTAGAGGCCAAACTGGCATAACAAGAACCTACCCCACCCAATGTCACCACAATGGAGAGGTTCTTTCTATTCAGGGAGGCTAGCCCAAGGGAGACATCCCCGGTAACCTGGGGTTTTGAAGAGGCTAAAGTATAAAGGTCAAAGTAAAGTTCCTCCTCACAGGTTACCACCAAGATCAAATAGTCCAGCTAAACAACCAATAATGAAGTGTATCCCCAAATGAGAACACCTACCCGGAACAAGACAATAGAAAAACAATATATATACAGGCTATAATTCAATGGGTTAGTACTTCATATAACTATCTGATGTCAATATATAAGCAATTAAAACAATAGATATCAATGAGTTCAAATGTCAATTAATATAGCAATGGAATGGTATCAATTCATCAATAAATACTGAGATGATGTAGCCAACAATGTATTTAATCAATCCCTTACTCAATAAATGCTCTTAACCATCATCTAATTTCTTATCAAAGACAAATGTTGCATCAAGATGGAATAACCAGGTATGACGTCAGCCTAATTAGGGTTAGTTAGTTAGTTAGGGTTTCAAATTATCAAAGTTTCAAGAGTTGTTTGAGCACTATCACTTCAACGTTGGGGACCTGAGATCAGTGCCTAGGGGTAGATGGAGTCAATTAAGGAGAGGACACAAAGTTGAAGGGATAAAAGGCTAAGGGAGAGAGGGAAGGGTTCTAAGGTGTTTCAATGGCAGGGCCCTAGAATCAAAACCCTAGGGGAAAGAGGCTCACTCCGGTGTTTCTTAAGCAAGGCCTCATGCTCTTTCCTCCTTCCTTAGGTTAATCTTGGAAAAACAACTAGCATAGAAGATAAGTCAAGACAAGAGAGTAGGATTAGGGAGAGTGTTGCAATGGCAAGGCCCTATCAACAAACCCTAGAAGTAGGACGACCCTAGGTGTAGATATCCTAGGCCTAGGATGTCTCCTCCTTCTTGGCTCTTAAAAGGCACGACTAGCATAAAGGAAGAAGTCAAAAGAGTGTAGCAATGGCTAGGCTCTTCCTTCCTTCTTCAATGGCTGAGTATTTCTCTTTTAGGGGACATGAAACAAGGACCTACTTGTGTGCTTGTCACCTAGGGTTTTAAATCAGCAAAGTTTATAAATAAATGCAAGAATATAAGCCTACAACCATTCAATTAAGACGTTCTGCAGAAAAAACACTTACATATCATGAAGAAATAGCATTGCAAACCCTAGTTGTAAACCTTCCTTCAAGAGAAATGTCAAAAATGCCAACAAAATCCTTCCTTCAATAAGTGTGCCTTACTTAAAAATACCAAATACCCAACAAGGGCGCAAAAATCAGATCTCACAAGAGAGTGAGTTGTGTGTTATGTCAAAATGAGGGGAAAAATCCTCAATATATACTGTATCATGACCTCTAATTAAATTTTAGGTCATAAAATTAGTCGACAAGGATTTAAACAAAAATCATACTATTTTTACATTAAATGTTCTTTTAAAACCCTAAATGAGCAAAATATGAGATGTCAATCCCTCCTGAGGGAGAAGTTAGGCCCTTTTGCGGCTAGTGCAGCATCCAGAAGCCAGTTGTTAGCCCTTATTGGGCTCTCCCAAGCTGCCACACGTGCCAACAACCCTGCCCATCTACCATAAGCTCATGATGATGTCACAAGACTCTTGGTGATGTCCTGGGTCATCTGGGGCCAACGTTCCACTGCAAGTGGGTCAATCCCCCTAGGTCCGGCTCATCCAAAGTGTCCCTGATGGAACGTCCTTATTCTTCTCAGGTGAAAAAGCTCAATCAAGCATTGTCATGTCTCTTCCCCTAATGGGGTCTTAACAACCATCTGATGGGCTCTTTAGCCCCATGGAGGTCCAAACTAATAACCTCCCCATGTGTATCGGTCCACGTGGTACCTGTCTGTCAGGCGTGGTCCTGCACATCAAAAACTTCGCCCTCCATGGGCTCATTAGTCACAGGGATCATAGCAATATTAACCATGTATCATCATTAATATTATCATACATATGCATAAAAACCCTGATATATCATCCAATAGCTCAAAGATATTACAAAGACCTACAATACAAGACTGAAGAAAAAGACAAGACACCCTATTGAGCTAGTATCCATAAGGAGAGGAAAGTCTCCAAGGGGTATCATCTAAGCCATGTAGAACGAGGTGATGTGGATAAGGGATGTCTAGACATATGAGTAGAGTGAAAGAAAGGGATGCATGATATTACCTGTGGGTGCCTATGTAGAAGGCGAGTTGTACCCGTCATGGATGCAATTTTTTTTTAAGCCCTTTCTTGCCTTTATTCTTTCTTTTCTTTATTTGCTTTTCCTTTTTTTATTTCAAGGACTAACTAGAGGACACTGCCTTGGCGTGGTGACCAGAGATGATAGTGTTACCCACAAGCACTTTCACAAAGATGATAAGGCTAGCTCGTGATGAGACCCCCTTTCCCTTGGCCATGAAACCAAATGTCACTGCCCTGGCATGGTAACCAGATAGTGGAAATGTCATGCTGTTAGGTACCCATGAACATAATAGGTTGGCTCATGATGAGACCCCCTATCCTCTTGGCTAGGTCTTGTTTTGTTATTTTTCTGAGGCTCCCTCTTGTTTCTTGCTGAGAGGATTTTTATTTCCTTCTCAGGGATCCCCGGGTGAAGCATCTCTAGGTTTCATTTTTATGGATTTTATCTTTTACCAGTTGTTTTTACCTTCTGGGCCTTTATCCCCTTCTTCCCATGAGATAAGGTGAAACCCCACAAACAAGTCATCCTAATGCCTAGACTAGGGGAATGGGGCAGATGAGCAAGAGATAAGATGAAAAAAGTGATGATATGATGGGAGCGGATGATGGCTTTTCAGAAACCCCCCCTGTGGAAAACCAAAAACTATGGGTATAGGCTTGCTAGGACACCATGTCAATCCACTCAACAATGGTCAAGTGGGTCGATGTAAGATCCAAGAAGTTTTTATAAATAAAAGGAGTAAGATGCATATACCTAAAGGTTATAATGATCAAAAGTGACACATACCATGATACCTGGACCAATTACCTCATGGAGCA
>SNQJ01S0025872.1:148693-161227 GCA_010110895.2 Picea sitchensis
AATACAATAAAGATTGGAAGCATATATGATAATCGTCAGTTAGATCTCAAGGATCATCACTGGAATACAAAATAACAGATAAGAAATGCCTGTGACCAGAAGAACAGGTGTTGGTCTGCACATGCACGGATAGATCGACAAACAATAGTATAGTAGCTCACGGTAACTGTTGTAGAATCCGGAAAACTCGCCCTTATCGCGATACCTGTCAGAATGAGCTGGAAATTGTCTCAAAAGATGTGGCCTAGCCTCTAGACTAATCCTGATGACTTTCAGACTGAAGATTCGACTTCTGAAGATTCGAATCTCACCCCCTGGGGGTTTGCGCACCTACTGGGCTCAATGAGTGCGCCCTAGTGATTCCACTGGCATAATCTAATGATGTATAGCTCAAAATGATTGTCCTGGTCTCCTCTGTAATGCATTGGAAAAGATTGCTTAGTTCTGTCCTGAAATGTCCCCTACAACTCCAAATGTGCTTCCTTTGGAGTTGGGCCCTAGATGACTATTTTCCACTTTTCGAAAGATTCCACCATCGGAAATTGACAACAGATGGCTCAATAGGTGCGCCTTGGCTAGCTCTCTAATGGGTCGGAAGGAATCGGCCAAACCCGAACTATCACAAGAGGCTGCGCAAACCCTCTTTCAATCACTTGCGCCCTCATTGGTTGAGCTACATAATAACTAAACAGGACACTGTAATGCACGTTGAAATACCTAGATGGTATCTCCGATAGGATAGGGTGTGTCTCTCAACACCGAAACCGATCAATGGTGGTGGTTTCCTCAAAAAATCCACAAAACAACAAGGGGGTCGATTTCCTCCTCCTCTGCAAATATCTCAACATCAAATCATAACATAATGAGAAATTAGGTCGAATTCCTTCCTTTATACTCCTCCCGATCTAATTCACCATTGAATTCACTTAAGCTAAGCACTTTTCCTCCTAAAGTGAGTAATTAATTAATTAAGTCCCCCTTTAGCACCTTTTCGTTCTAATTCTTTGTTGACTTAGGCTTAACTGACTTTTCCTATGATTTTTGGCTTAATTCATTGTTTAGCCACCAAATCACCCTTTTTCCTCCCTTTGTTCCCTATTTGTGTCAGACTATAGTCTACAGGAACACATAGACTACTAAGTCACTCCATGTTGGCCTTCTCTTGGGAACGGGACATCACAGTCCTCCCTTCCTGAGATTGCTTGTCCTCAAGCAACATCAAACATGGGTGCTGCAAAATATGCTCGCCCTCCCATGTGGCATCCTCCATTGGAAGACCCCTCCATCTAACCAAGCACTCACTGATGACCCTGCTCCTCAACCTGTGCTCTCTCTGCTCGAGCACCTCCTTCGACACTATCTCTAACTAGCCCTCGTCATCCAAGGGTGGAAACTCCTATGAAATGTTGATCTGTTGTCCCACGAGCTTTTTAAGGCAAGAGACGTGAAGGATGTTATGAATATTGCTACCCTCTGGTAGCTCTAGATCGTATGCCACCTCGCCTATCCTCCTGATGACTCTGTATGGCCCATAAAACTTCAGCTTGAGCTTCATTGCTCCGTTCCTCTTCAAGGAGGACTGTCTGTATGGTTGTAATCGTAGAAAAACCAAATCCGCTACCTCGAAACTGCGGTCGAGTCTCTGCCTATCTGCATAGATCTTCTGTTGGTTCTAAGTTGTCTGCCAGTTCTCCCTCACTGCCTGCAGAATCCTCTGACTCTCCGCCACCCAGTCTTTGGCCCCCAGGACCCTATTGTCCCCAAACACAGTCTCCACAAAAGAGGGTGCATCATACCCATACAATGCTCTGAAGGGTGACATCCTGATAGACATATGGTAAGTTTTGTTGTAGCAATACTCACCCATGTGCGTTGTTTCCCTCCCACATAGTTCCTCAGATACCCCTCCACCCATTTGTTGATGATCTATGTTTGTCCATCTGTTTGTAGGTGGTAGTTGGTACTCATAGCTAGCTCTATGCCTGCCAACCTGAAAATCTCCTGCCAAAACGTGTTGATGAAGCGCCCATCTCTATCACTGACTATCTGATTGGATAAACCATGCAACCGATATACCTCCCTAAAAAACAACTCTGCTACCTGTATTGCCTTGTAATCCATGGGTATGGCAAAGAAATGTGCAAACTTGGTCAGCCTGTCAATTCCCGCCCTGCACTCGAGGAAGGCTTGTAATGAAATCCATAGAAATGCTCTCCCATTTCTTCTCTACAATGGGTAGAGGTTGTAGCAACCCCGTCGGGTGTGCCTACTCGGACTTGTTCGCTGACAAATCATGCACTCCCGGATGTGTTTCAGTACATCATCCTTGAGACCCTTCCATGAGAATCTCTCCTTGATCTGCCTATACATTTTGAGGTAGCCTTGATGCCTTGTTGGAGGTGAATCATGACACACCTTCAAAATTTTCCCCTTCAGGGTAGACTCTGGAACTAATTAGATATGGTCCTTTTAGAAAATGACATCATCAAGAACCTGATACCTATCATCAATCACCTGTCCATCCATCACCTCAAAAGAAAATTTGTTTTTGGAGTACTCCACCAACAAATGAGCTTTCCAATCTGTGCAAACATCCATCATGGAACACCTTGGTGGCCTCCTAGACAAGGCATCTGCTACAACATTCCTCTTTCCCTTGACATACTCAATGTCAAAGTCAAAGGCTTGGATCTTTGAGACCTACTTCTGTTGTCTCTCACTGAGGTCTTTCTAATCCAGGAAATACTTGAGACTGTTATGATCAATCTTCACTACAAATTTGTTGCCTACCAGATACTTCCTGAATTCGGTTAAAGCATGCATGATCGCTAGCATTTCCTTGTCGTAAATAGGTTAGAGTCTCTCTAACTCATTGAGCTTCCTACTCTCAAACACAATGGCATGGCCTCCCTGCATCAAAAATTCTCCAATCCCCACTCCTGACGCATCGCACTCTAAGACGAAGGGCTGTGAGAAATACAGAAGGGCTAGAACAGGGTATGTGCTCATAACCTCCTTCATTTTCTCAAATGTTCGTTGTGCCTCCTCAGCCTAGTGAAAGGCACCCTTATTGGTCAAATATGTGAGTGTTGATCCCAATTATGAAAAGCCTCTAACGAACCACCTGTAGTAACAACATAACCCAAAGAATCCTCTCAGCTCTATGAGGTTCTTGGGTGTTGCCAATCCAAAATGCCCCGATCTTCTGTTGATGAACCTGTACTCCCTATTCACTGATGATATGCTCCAAGTACAGTAGTTCTCTCATGCCAAACTCACATTTGGACTCCTTGACATATAATGACTGTGCCTGCATGATATCCAAGACCTCCCCCAAATGTGCCAGATTCTCATCCCATGTCTTGTTGTAGATTAGTATATCATCAAAGAATACCAGAAGGTACTTCCTCAACTGTCCTCTAAAGATGTGGTTCATGCAAGACTGGAAAGTGGTCGGCACATTGGTCAATCCAAACGGCATGACCAAGAACTCAAAGTATCTGAAATGGCATCATAATACTGTCTTCTCACTGTCCTGCTCCCTGATGTTGATCTGATGGTATCCTGACTGTAGATCAATCTTAGTGAAGAAAACTGCCCCATGTAACTCATCCATCAACTCATCTATGCACGGAATGGGGTACGGATTCTTGATCATTTTCTTGTTGAGTGCTCTGTAATCGATGCACATCCACAATGTGCCATCCTTATTTAGTACCAAAATGACTAAAGATGCAAAATGACTCATGCTGGGCCTGATGTGCCCCATTGGAAGAAATTCTTTGATTGCTTTCTCAATCTCGTCCTTTAATTTCTTGGGGTGCCTATAGGGCATTGTGATCACTGGTGTATCCCCTACCTCCAACTCAATCGTGTACTCAAATCCCCTGTCGGGTGGTCTCCCTAGTGGTATCAACCCAAACACTGGCTAATACTGACCCAGAAGCTCTCTAATCTGTGGATGGTAATGCTCCCTTCCCTATGAATCCTTCCACGTGGTGATCAAACACTCTACTGCATAGGCCACATCGTCATGATGGAAGATCTGCTCCATCCTCTTTGCCAATACTACTCATGGTTCTCATGTAGACATGCCTCTTAGCACAACTCTCAATCCACTGGCGTCTCTAAATCTCATGGTCAACGTCTGATAGTTGAACCCAATCTCCCCCAATGAATATAACCATTGTACCCCTAATACGGCATCAGTATCTGATAGGTCAACTACATAAAATGTATCTGTCATGGTGTAGCTACCTAGTTTGACCTCTAGGTCTGGGATCATGTCCAAACATGTCATCATGTATCCATCTGCTACAGCCACGTGGAAACCCTCAAACTCCTCAGTGCATAATCCCCTCTAGGCTACCAATGATGCATCAATGAAATTTTGGGTGGCCCCACCATCAACTAAAGCAGTCATGCACTGCCCCTGTACAAGGCCCTTGAGCTTGAGAGTGTTGTATTTGGGTACTCCTTAAAGGGTAGTTATGGTCCCCCCTTTCACCTCTCTACAAGGTCTGGTCTCCTCCTTGGGTTGTGCCCCTGCTGGTATCTGAGGTTTCTTCGATTGTTGCTCTGTCCCCTGTGTGGTCTCATCCTCTGAATCTGTCTTCCTGTGCCCTGAGATCCTCATCCTCCTCCTCGTCTCGTGTCATCATTCAATTTGGGATTACCCTTCCATTCCCTTTGAGGATTTCTCTGATCCTTGTCTCTCTATGGTACAAAGGGTTTGGTAAAGGATTTGGGTTTTTGCGCTAAGTCCCCCATGTCTCTTGTGTGCACAATCGCCTCATGTAAGGTGTGAGGCTTGAAAGCCTTAACCCAACCCCTCAATGGCTCTATCAAAGCCTCGGTGAACAACATCACCAATCTATGCTCTAATATATCGGATATGGCCACTGCCTTCCGCTGGAACTCTGAGATGAAGGCCTCAACTGATCCAGTTTGCCTCAACTGTGTAAGGTCCCTGAAGTGGAGCTCTGGATATCTCCTATCAAATATCTCCATCAACCTCTCAATGAACTCCAAATATGAAGTAATGTGGTTGTGACCTAACGTCACCAGCCCATGGTACCACCACTCGTGGGCCTCTCCCTCCAAGTGCAATGTGGCGAAGCTAATAGCTTTTGACTCTCTCATCGGGTTAAGCTTGAAGTATGTGTCTAGATTCTGAAACCATACCTGAGTTGAGAAACGTGATGATTCGTCGAAAGTAGGAATGTTCAGCTTTCCCACTTTCTTGATGAAATCCATGTTGTGAGTTTTCTCATTGCCTCTCCATGCCTCTCGGGGTCTGTTTTGATATCAGATCGAACAGTAGTCCATCAAACTCATGTCAGCATGGAACTCCGGTCCTAGTGCCAAGTAGTCTCTCCTGTACTCCCTGAACGGATCATGTGGCACCACCTCTCCCTAACCCGACTATCCTCTTGCCTGCCCTGGCTGTCCCAAAGGTTGTTCCAATTTTTGTCCTATCTGGAACTATGGGTATAAAGGTCGAGGAATCCTCCCAGACGATGTGTAATCTCGGGTTGGTGAAGGGTTTGTACAAGCCCCTCCCTAAAATCCACTAGAGCCACTGGCCCCACCTCCCTAGTGTCCTCCTGAACCACTCGACCCTCCTACGACATTGGCACCTATAGTTCTCATGCTATGCTGGAGCATCTGTGCACTAAGGTTCATCTATTGTATGGTCATCAACAGGTCTCTCTGTCCCCTAGCTAGGTAAATCGGCATGGCCTGCGTACTATCAAAATCTATCTCAAGGCCTTTCCCCCTGCCCTCCGGTGTCTCATGCTTGTCACCCATAGTCCTCTTTATCTCAACCTCTATGTCCGAACTGATATGCTCTAAGTCCTCTATCTCTGGCTCTATATCTAACTGAGTGTGGAAGGGGGTGTAATCCCTTCGGTTTCTATCTCTCTTATCTTTGTTCTGACCTCTGCAGTACTAAATGTACTCATCCCCAATATGTCCTTGACCCTCTGGGTATTCTTCACCTGTCCCTGGAATCATGGGTTCATGAGAAGCACTTCTTCACAGGCTGGCATAAAGAAGGCTCTGATACCACTGAAATATCTTTGATCCAGCTAATTTGGATATCTACCGCTGAACTACAGTTTGGCTACTGAATCTGATACTCTGGGGGTTTCTGACTGCGTTTGAGTAACTGTGTGAAGATGCTCGATTTTTTTTACATGTTTGTTCCAGTTTATTATGTGTTTAGCAATGTAAAAGAATACATGTGAAATAAGGACAACACAACTCATTGATATATATAATGCTGGAAAAAGTAGGAAATACAATAAAGACTGGAAGCAGATATGATAATCATCAGTTAGATCTCATGGATCATCACTGAATACAAAATAACGGATAATAAATACCCATGACTAGAAGAACAAGTGTTGGTTTGTGCATGCACGGATAGATCGACAAAAATCAGTCTGGCAGCTCACGGTAACTGTTGTAGAATTAGGAAAACTCCCCCCTAATGGCGATACCTATTAGAATGAGTTGGAAATTGTCTCAAAAGATGCGCCCTAGCCTCTAGACTGATCCTGATGAATTTCGAACTGAATATCTGACCTCTGAAGCTCCAGATCTCACCCCGTGGGGGTTTGCGCACCTCTTGGGCTCAATGAGTGCACCCTAGTGATTCCACCAACGGAATCTGATGATGTATAGCTCAAAACCATCGTCCTAGTCTCCTATGTAATGGGTCGGAAGGGATTCCTCAGATATGTCCTGGAATGTCCCCTAGAACCCCAAATGTGCTTCTTCTGGAGTTGGGCCCTATGGATCAATAGATGCACCCTGGCTAGCTCTCTAATGGGTCAGAAGGAATCGTCCAAATCCAAAATGTCACCAGCAGTCGCAAAAACCCTCTTTCAAACATTTGCACCCTCACTGGATGAGTTGCGCAATCACTGAAATGGACATTGTAATGCACGGTGAAATACCTATATGGTATCTTCGATAGGCTAGGGTGTGTCTCTCAAAACCAAAACCAATCAATGGTGGTGGTTTCCTCCAGAAATCCACAAAACAACAATGGGGTCGATTTCCTCCTCCTCTGCAAATATTTCAACATCAAATCATAACTGTTGAAGGAAAATCTCCCTGTAGACAGGTAGATTGCCTCAAAGAGATAGACCCTTAACTCTAAGACAAAAAGTGCTTAATGTGGACACTAACTTCCTTTCATATCTATACAAACTAATGGATGAGGAGGAAGGAGAACAAAAGTACCTTTTTATCGACGTTTGTCCCTGCACACTCCGAGTTGAGTTCCAATCTTTCGCTCCTCGATGAGCCCTGTAGACAAACAAAATATGACCACTTCCTACTCTATTGATATTATCTTGAAAATAGATCTATCTATCAGAGATAAGTTCGTGTAAAATTAGACACAAACTAGAAAGAAACAGGCCAAGCAAATTATATTAATGAGGACAAAACATTGCTTACAATCGTAAATGGATTGCAGCAGTAACGTCAAGTCCTCCTTGTCTACCCCTTGCTCAAAAGATCCATGATCCGAATGATGACAACTTCACTGATTGATCCCTATGAGATTATAGGTCTATTGCCTCCAAATCATCTCTATTCCAGCACTACTTATGAGATCATAAGTTTGGTGTGATTCTCTCTTTTCCAGTCCCCTTTCACCATTAGAAAGCTTGCTTATATAGCCTTGGAGAGGCTTTAACCACTTGAGATATCCTTGGGGAAGTTGATAATTTGCCTCCTTCAGTTGAGGATCTGCCCTAAGATCATGGCTGGACTAGGGATTCGAGCTCAACTGCCTTCCAAGAATGAAAAGATCCTTCCCCCATTCATCTCAACAACTTAACTACTACCCATAATAGGTAGCACTCCCTCAAAAGGACCATCAGAGCATTGTAGCGCTCCCTAGTAGGATTTAGGGGGGTGCCAACGCTCTCAAAATCCATAGTGCTCCCTCAAAAGGGACAGAGGAGCTTTATAATGCTCCCAGACAGTGTAAGGGGGAACGTCGGCACTCCTAGAAGAGGTATAGGAGAGCGCTCTCCTTCAAAAGCTTAGTTTTTTTAGTGTTTTCAGATGGCAAAAGGTTCATGAGCCTGCTAACTCATTTCTCCTCTTCCAAATAAAATGTTTAAGGTGTTTTAAGTGTCCTTCTCATGTCGTTATAGGCACGACATAGGCATCATGGCAGTATGCTTTCTTTGACACTTGCGACACTTGTGAGCAACATGCGACACTTGCGACCTTGTGAGAAAAATGCAACACTTGCGACCTTTGTAATGACGACACTTGCGACACTATCAAAGTGAGTATTTTTTATGTGTAACAGATTGCCCCCAAAAGTATGAAGTTGGAAGACGAGAACTGATAACTGAAATTATTTGTAGACTTTCAAGCAAGGGTATAGACACAGAGAACCTGACGGAAACTACGCACAAACATCCAACAAATATCATGACATATTTCAAAACCCAAGGCAGGCATACCTATGCTTGAGTGATCAAGACTTGCAAGATATGGCCACCATAAAATACACTGCGGATCCATAATTGTATTGATAAAAAGGTAAAGCCACTGAAAATACATTGTGGATCTATACTCTTATGACATGAACTGATCGTAGCCACGAAGAATACACAGTGGATCTACGAGATGACAAAACATAGCCATGACCAATACAAAGTGGATCTATGTAACAATATATGTGTCATTGTTCAAGAGAAACTCCTTCACAACCTGGGAAAAGTACATATCAAAGTGATCACTCAACCCAGGGTCTTCTTACCGATCCCGATGTAGTACGAATCAACCATGTGAATAGATGTCCTAATGTCGAACATGGCAGAAACCACTTGATTACCGGTCAATGATGTAAACCGTTAACAAGCGCGAGGGAGATCACCATTAATGTCAATGATTCCCAAGGTACTCTAGTACATTCCAACGAATGTGAATGGACGAGATGGAGTCGAAAATCCATGGAATCATCCGATCAGAGGTCAATGATGTAAACCTGTTGTCAGACGTGAGGAGGCCTGCCATTGAGGCATGCAGGTCCCAAAGTACTAACTGGTTTCTTGGTCTAATTCCTGAATAATGTGTTGAAGTCGATAGGAATAGGCTCATCGAAGGAGGGCCTTGATGTATCCCCCATCAACGACACGAAATGGTCATAGAGATGTAATTGGTAGATCAAATGAAGATGGACTGACATGGGTATTGAGACAAGATATTTGTGATGGCTGACTCTCGAAGAAGATACTTCCCTTGAACACTGAGGCACAACAGCAGAAACATGACATGGACCAAAACTTGACGATGCAATGGATGTTGTGACTTACATCAGGTTATCCAAAGGAGTGAAAGAAACTCAAAGGATTGGCTCAATGCAGAGGTTCAACGGATTATATTGCGTGCAAAGACAAAGTGTCATGTTCAAGGGAAACTCTAAGACTTATTTGGTAATGTTCTCAAAAAACTGCTTGGCTTGCTTCTTTCAAATTTTCCCCCATCCAGATAGACGAGTACCTCTTTTTGATTTAATGGGCTCGAGGAGGATAACACATGCTCGATATAACTCACCTTCGGTAAGTTCCTCTTCCTTTATTTAACGAACTGGAAGAAGTAAGGGTTCGATCCCGTATGGTCCTATCGATGTGTGTTTTAGCGAGTCCAAAGACAGAAAACTCAAAGGTTTTTCATGATTATAGAGTCTATAAAAACACTTAAAAGAGAACTCTCTCAGTTCCTTTTTCATACAATTAGTCTAACGAGATCGAAAAAGAGATAAACTATCGCTCGAAAGATTCCCTTTCGAACATTTTAACGAGCGTGAAAGGAAGTAAGGTCACTCAACAATCTTTTCATATTTAGAGAGTCTGAAAAGAGTTTAAAGATGACTCCAGGGGGGGTTCCTTTTTTGTGTGTCCATGCGGGTCCGAAAAAGAGATAAAAGTCTACCCGGATGCATTCTCATGTATTTATGAGCACAAGAAAGAACAAATACTAAGCTCGGTATGCCCCCATCTTGAAAGCTAGTGGCTTGACTCCAGAATGATCAGCAAAGGATGGAGACATGCCCCCCAAGCTTCAATTCATTCATCGACTTTGAGGTTGTCACCAATTTCTCTAGCAGATGAGAAAAAGGAGAAGGGTGGATGAAAAGAAGGTTCAAGAGAGGTGACTGTTTCATTTTTTAACGAGCTTGACATAGGACAAGAACTATGCTCAAGGTTCCAGGTTCGATCCCCAGATTGTTGTTTCATTTTTTAACGAGCTTGCTACAGTGAAGAAAACTATGCTCAAGACCTCTATTTCATTTTTTAACGAGCTTGCCACAGAGAAGAGAAACTATGCTCGTGGTTTTGCTCGGATCATGGCTTCTGAGAGGATAATGCTCTGGAAGGGTACCATGTCAAAGGATAAAATGTGGTCATGGCCTCCAGGATATCTTCGCTAGATGGAAGATAATCACTCAAGAAGGGAAACATGTTGAGGGTCGTGATAGGAGTAAGGAGACTAGGCTCCAATAATCCTACCGAAGAAATCACCATGTCAACTACCAGATCCAAATTGTCGGAAGTTGAAGGCATGGGAGACAACGCCACATAATTGACATGTAGCGGGGGTGATACTATCTGCATATAAGAACCACTTAGGGAGGTAACCCAGTCGGGGCTGATGAATGAAAGTTGATCAATAGTCACAATTCTTCCATCGTGAGGGAAAGATATCACACGAAAAAGGGTGGATACAAGAGCTTTCATAGCATAGACATAATCCCACCCAAGGAGTAAAGCGAAATCCAAGGGGTCTCGGACTACTATGGCATCGATAAAGACAGTTTTCCCTCCCAAAGTTACAGGAAACTGAGGAAGGATCCCTAAAGGTTGACTAGTTCTTCTGTTAAAAGCTAACAGATTCTGTGTAACCAGTGCAAGTTGCAGACAACCCAAAGCGTACCAAGCAATAGAAGACAAAATACTAACGGATGCACCTTCATCTATCAGCGTTTGAGGAACGTCCCGACCACAAACCTGTACTGTAATCTGGAAAGGAATGTGGGAGGGAAGATGAGGTCTAGTTAGCACACCCCAATCAAAAAGGATGGCCTCATTACTTGGAGGGGGTTTTGCATGAGAAGGAGGAAATCCCCCTGGTACGGTAGAGTCTGTATTAACAAGAAAAACATGGGCAGTAGCAGGTTTACTCTCTAGAAGGAGAGTAGGATCGACTAAGGATTAGATCGGATTAACCAATGGTGGACCTGGATAGACCACTTTGGCACTCTTCAGATGAAGAGTGGGATTGACCGAGGAAGGGACTAGATCAGTCACTTTGACATTCCTCAATGGTGGAATGGGACCGACCAATGGCGAAACTGGATCGACCACTTTGGCACTATTCAGAGGAAGAGTGGGACTGACTGAGGAAGGGACTGGATCAGTCACTTTGCCACTCATCAAAGGAGGAGTGGGATCGACCGATGGAAGAACCGAATCGACCACTTGAGTTTCATTCTCCAAGGGAAGAATGGGGTCGACGGGTGGAAACAGATTGACTGCTTTGGTGTCACTCTCTAACGGGAGAGTGGGATCGACCGAGGATGAAAATAGATCGACCACTTTAGTGTCACTCTTTTGTTGAAGAGCGGGGATGATTGAGGACGGAACTGGATCAACTACTTGGGTTCGTGGTTCAATCGAGGAGGAAACTAGATTGACCACCTGATCAACCGAACTGACCGTGGATGGAATTGGATTGACCAGTCCATCAACCAAATATGGGTCAGAGGAAATCTTACGATAACCTTTTGGAAGTTGAAGTTTTTCCAAAAGAGAAGAAGCCTCGTCCATGCGAGGACAAAGGTGAGAGTAATGATTACCTTTACATAACATGCAAGGGAACTTGACAATTTGTTTCTTCTTACCAACCTGAACATCACTAGTTGACGGGGTATCATCGACATGACCGACAGAGGTCGATGACATGGAGGACCACATTTCTAAGACCTGGGTAAGACCGGGGCAATCCCTCAGAAAGTGGTCACCCTTGCAAAGACTGCAAGGTAATTTGGGTTTTGGATTCTTCATTTTAATCTTGTTGACCTCATCAACACTCCCAGTACTATTAACAGTAACTGGTTTCTTAGAGCCAACATCTGATTTTGTTGTGGTCTTTGTCCTTTTCGAGTTCTTCTTCTTCTTCTCTTTATGTTTCTTCTTCTTCTGATCAACCTGACTATTTTCTTTAGAGATTTCACTAAGAGAAGAAGGAAAAATGGAAGGAGACTTGATGGACGAAGAAGGAGAAAAGTCAACATGAGGTTGATGTGTGGGTGGTGTATTGACATCCAAAGTATTAGGTGCAACTGAAACATTAGGAGGATTCGGGATCACCGGAGTGGGGAACAACCAAACTGGTAATCCAATGGTGAGTCCTGGAAGACTCTATGTGGAAACATATGGAGGACCAAAGTTTCCAAATGAAGGAAAGGTATAAGGTTCCCCAGGAGAAGGGGTT